>JADRCH010000107.1:876924-974392 GCA_019843965.1 Rhynchomys soricoides | reverse complement strand
AGATGTGTCTCTGTGATCCAAGGAAGGACAAGCCCAGTGCAGGGCAGATGGGCTTGCCTTACCTGGCCTGCTGACAGTGTCTGGCTTGTTTTATGAAAGAAAACTCTGTGAGTGATTTAGACAATCCTTCATAGGCACCTCTTTTGGTTTGGGGTTTTGTTTGGAGGGGGTCTGATAAAGAGGAAAATAGACATTATTAGAATCATCCACATACTTTGTTTTCTGACTCCATGCACGAGTTGATAACTCAGACACGTTTGTTTAAAAACAAACAAACAAAAAAAACCAACAAAAACCAAAAACCTTTGCTGTTTTCTGGTAAGAGACAAAAAACAGAGCAGGTGTTTATGTAGGGCCAATAACTTCTAGTTCCAAGAGGCTTATTATGGTCCACATATATAAATAGATGGAAAGACGGAAGGAGAAAAAAGCCTCTGGGCAATTGACCTGTTAAGTGAACAGATACAAGAGCACAGTAAATAAAAGGGCTGTGGGATTTTGGTTAGCGAGAGCTGACTGATCTTTAAAGGCCGTGCTCTTCCCTCCCGTCCTCCTCTGTGTCTGCTTGTTATCCTCACAAGCTGGACAATACACCGGCAGGTCTGTCTCCCCCTCCGCTCCCCAAATCAGAGATCAAAGACTGCATTTGTAAAGCAAATAGTTGAAGAGTTACTGCTGGCCCTGATGAAAACCCACTCCAGGCCTCTTGGGAGATATTACCTTCCTCATTATCGCTCTGATTGGCCTTATTTCATCCAAGGATTACTGCACATTCTCCTGACGGCTGATGAGGGCCTTCATGAATATACAAAATAATCCGGCGGCACCGGGCCAGCACTGATTATTATTGTACAACTCGGAGGAGCCTCGTCGAATGAGCTGCTGGAGACGCGACTCTGCCTCCCCGTTTTCCATCTGATTTTACCACGAGGATCCTTATTAGGCTATTTTTTACATGTCTGTAAGAGAAAGAGAAAGGGAGAGAGATTGCATCTAGTTAAAAATGATCAGGGAATTCTGGGTACCAGATGTTTTTTGCTTAATATTGCAAAATGCCTTTTATTAGATTACACCGAGCACTTACTAACTACAGTTAAACTGCTTTGCCTAGGAACCCAGTGGGGATGGTGCCCTAAATAGCTTTTCTGGTTTTTGTTTCTTTTTAACATTCCCTTTAATAGAAAATGTGCACTCTCTAATTTGTATATGCTTCTTCATGATGTACATGTGTGTGTGCATGTTATGCATGTGTGTATGCCTGCATATGTGTGATGTACTTGTATCTGCATGTTTGTGTGACTGTGGTGGTGTGTGTGTGTGTGTGTGTGTGTGTGTGTGTGGCAGCATGCATAAGTTGGGAGGCAGAGACAGTGAATGTGAAATTATCAAGTGCTGTTGCATACACTGGCCTGGAATAATTTAACATCACACTGAAATCTGGTCTCTTTGGCCAAAGAACTTGGCTGAGGTGTTAATGAAACAGTAAGACTGAGAGCAAAGGTGTTTATTTTCAGATTCAGTCAGGCAGAAACAGCTTTGACATAAAGTACTCACGATGGCTCCAGTCTCCTCGGATGTGTTCAGACTTAGATGGAAGCTGCTTGTTGGTACAGAATCTTTCTCTGCTGTGTTCACAGCAGAAAGTCTGTACGATGCAATGCAAGGAACCTCAGAGAGCCCCCAAAGAATCCGGTCTCTGGGAGGCCAGGTTGGAGCAGAGCCAGGGCCCCCACATATCTCACATCTGAAGATGTATTTCACCCCATTACACTCAATAGGAAGGTGTGCTTTGGTTGGCTTCCACTGCCCTTTAAACCAATCAGATCCCTTGATTTACTGGTCTGCTAATTTAATGTCTGATAAATAGGGCTCGCATTGCCATTTATAGCTGGCCACACTTGTTTTTACTGAACGTGAACTGCTGGGCTCTTCTACGCAATAAATGTCTTCTCCTGCACTGTGCAATATGTCACGAGAAAATGAATGACCCAGATGAGTGGCTCTTGGTCTCGTCCTACATGTTAGCCAACAAATTGTTCAGCCAGAGGTATTTGGTGAACAGAGAGGACAAATCCACTCCACTCTCTTAGACAGTGATGAGCAATTCCCCCATTCTCTGCACAAGGGAGCTGCCTTTCATGTAGGCACCAGTTGCTAAGGAGGGGAAGATGGCCAGCTCTGGTGAGTATGCAGTTGGTGATCTGGTTTGGGCGGTTGGTACAAACTTATTCCTGGAGGGTTATGTATTCTTTTCACATGATTACATCCTTCATGATGCATTCAACACTGGAGATCCAACTATTCAGAGGACACATGTGAAGGCATGTTTAAATACACAGGGCTCCGCAAACATGCAAAGGTCTGCCATTATTTATTGTGTCGGCATTACTGAGAATAAATCTCCATTGTCCTTTTGCTTAAGGAACAAATTCTTGTGCCAGTTGGAACACACTTGTTCTTTCTTGAGTCTGTATGGAGTTCAGGTGACTTTCAGAGCCCTGGATGCTTTCTGGGTTAGCCACAGACATGCCTGTTCTTCTGAAGAGAAATTTCTTTTCCAGTTGGAATTGGGAGGCACCTGTCAGGCAGACAGCCTCAGGAGCATGCAGGTGACAGGGCTGAGCTGCGTCTTCGACCAAGATGCTCTGGGAACCACCCAGCACGGTAATTTAATGAATCTACATTTCACGACTCAAGTGATAAAGATGAAACATTTTTAAATAACCAAAAGGTAGAGACACCGAAAAAGCCCTGCGAAACATTAAATGAATGTAGTGTAACACATTATCTTTGCTTCCGTACATCCAAAAAGTGCAATGAGCTAAGACATTGCATTAGGATGAGAATCAAGCTAAAAATTAAATTGGCTCAGAAAGATCGAGGGTAGTGGTTTATGCACTAAGAATGCAGTAAATTTGGTCATTTAATCTCATTCCCTGTACCTCCAATCTGCACACGTTAAAGGAACAGCAAGCACCCAGAGTGGGGAAAGAGGAAACCAGTTAGAATTCAGCCTGTATCTATTTACCTGGTACTTGATATCAAGGTCTGAGTCTTATTAATGTTGATTTTATTCTTATCATCAAATTGCTTTCATTTTCCAACATTTAAGTGCAGCAAATGTCAATAAATATAAAATATGAGCAACTTTATAAAAGATGGAAAGCAAGCCCAATAAAGAAGACATACTCAAAAAGGCAGTATTGCTTCTTCAGATCAATCAATAGGGACAAGCATTTCACACACTAATGCATTTATCTATGACCATTATAAATTAGCCGCTTGCCAGAAAATACACTTCTTAGCACAAGTGCCATTATTTAAAGTTGTCTCTTTAATGCACACTTAGTATAGTCCTCATCCAGGGCTCCTCTGTATAATTAGACAACATCCATTCTTAAAAACTAAAGCAGATTCGAGACAGGCAATAGAGAAGGTGGGGTGCTTTGCAGATTTGTATCTTCCACAGCTATGTGTTATTTCAGATAAAGAACATGAAGCAACAACAAAAATGATATTATGTCAACCTTGGTTTCCCTCCATGCTCTTCAGGGTGAACAGGAAGAAATGTGAGTCACAGGATGTGTTTTCAGGGATGGTGCTATTAACAGGACCTCAGAGCACACCGTTAAGAACACACTGCATTGTCCTAATCCAGCTGTGCCAGGTCCCAGGGTCACTAATGTCCCAAGAAAGCCTGTTGCATGCTCAGGTGTCATCCAGGCCTCCAGTGCTACCTTTACCACACTAGGATGGATCAACTACATAAACCCCCTTATTTGCAGATCTTGGGATGTGCCTCAGTCTAAGGACCTGTCCCCAAATCTCTACATCGCATCACCTCCTATTAGCTTTCCTGTGTTCCCTTCCTAGCATCTCCCCATTTTCATAACATTGTTACCCCTTGTCTAAACTATCTATGGCCTGGGCCATTGTCTGGATCATTAACAAACTGACTCCATAATGTTTTATTCATTGATAAGATTTTGGACTTAAACCAGAAAGCTAACTATTTAGAGTAAGCATATCTGAGCATGTCTCTAAAGAAGGTCAGGTGGTAGACACTTGCCTTACATGGAAATTAATGCTCTTGGACCTACAGCCATAAAAATTGCAAAGATTCAAGATCACCTTTGAACAAAGACTCTTCTTGCTTTCATGTCTTCCCCTGGCAATCATGCCACCTGCATCTCCATGAGAGACCTTTGACCTACCAAGAGATCCAGGTAGAAAAAGCCAAAATCAGAACCGACATGCATAAACATGTGTGTGGTTGTGGTTGTATAATTCTGTATTCAGGAATGACTTACTTGAAAGTTAAGAAATTTGACCAAAAACGTTATTTTACTTTTTCACTTTTGCTTTCCCATATTCATATAAAAGAAATGCATAGTTGCCCAAGAGCTCCCTCTTCTTTATCATACATTGGCATCAGAAGGTTGGGGAGTCAAAAAGGAAAGCTCCTGGCATCATTGAATCTAGGATGAAGGTGAAGACATCCTCTGCAACAGAGCTGTCTTGCCTATGTGCCAACAGGGGCCTTGGCATGTGGAACTAACCACTCAACTTCTAGCCATTCTTCCTGCTATGGTTTGAGTCTGAAATACCCCTCAAAGGTCATGTGTTTCAACACTTGGTCTCCAGCTGCTGGGCGCTGTTGGAACTTCTGGGATCTGGGGGATGAGTGCTGGAAACAGAGTCTAATAAAGGCCTTTGAAGGGTACATGTGTTTCTTGCTTTGACCTACAATCTTTAAATATTGATCCTCAATGTGTGAGAATGCTACATATTACCCTCCACCCACCACAGCTTCCTCTCCATAGGTCGACTGAAAACCTTCTGAAACAGTGATCCAAAATAAATTGTCCTTCTTTGAGTCATTTCTGCCACCTGTTTTATAACTTAGTTACCATTTACATGTAGGCTGCTTTCCTAAATTACACGTGATTTATTATGTCTATGTTTTCCATTTACCATATTCTGTTTGTCTAGAGAACCCTGACTACCACCACCACCACCACTAACAGCAACCACGGGAGTCAGTCTGGCCATTACAGGTGTACTGGGGTGATGGGAGAGATGTATCCTGTCCCTGTGCAAATGTCCTCATTGCTCTGCTCTGCAACAACTATCCTGGAAGCACATTTAACACAAACGATTGTTAAATCAAGGAAATCTGGAAAGGCTTGCACGCCAAACAAGGTCCTGAAGCCATCCTTCTGTGACCTTTATAATGTTGCATAGTAGCAGATGTTGCTTAAAATAGGCTTTTTTTTAAAAGTCTAAACTATCCTAAAATTTGAAGGCTTATCTATGAAACAGGAAATGCAAGAGCTAGCAATAGAGATGAAGAGGGCAGGATGCCAAGTCAGAGAGGGCAGTTGGCAGATGCTCTTCTTTTGCTGCAGCATTGGAGACCAAATCTTCTCTCCCAGTGAGCTGCACACCCAGGCCTGACAGAAGCTCTGTCTTGCTTAGAGTAACTAACAGGAGGGTGTAAGTGGATGCAGAGGTTACAAGACTTCCATGTGGTGCACTTAGCAGTCTCCTGAATGTTCTGCTTTGGAACGCCATGGAAGTTGCTACAGGAGCCTGGAACTGAAGGAAGCAAGTGGAGGAAGGATTTGGAATATTTTCTTGAACTCCTCAATCCACAAAGATCTGTAGAAAAGTGTCACAAAAATAATTATATATCTGCAATTTGTTAATGTATCATACATGTAATTTGTGTCCAATAAAACAAGCTAGCCTGAAAAAAAGTGGTAGCCTGGAAGGAGAAAAGTATCTCCTTAGTTGTCATTGGTTTGGGAAAATGAAAAAGGAGACAAATGTTGCTGCTATAGATGCAAACCAGCCCCTTACTTCAAAGGACTAAGATAAATTAATCTTACCTTCTTACATCTTGGCATGGTAGAAGCTAGTGTTTTGTTAATACACTCAAAGGAGTTTACCTGTGAATCACAAAGAAGTTAGATGAGACACAGAGGTGGGCCATGAAGAACTGGGGAGAAGGTTAAATGTAATCCAAGATCATTTTTGGCTCTGGATAGTCAACATTCCAACCCTTCAAAGTCATGGAGTTCTAATCATCCACTGGCCTTGTTGAATCATTTCCCCCCAAGAGCCACACTCACACAGCTCACTTGCCTGCTGCAAGTTCTAAACTTCTACAAGAACTTTCAGGTATTCTGTGATTAGCCTATGTATGCAATACAAGGGTATACCAAAAAGCCACTCCTCCCGAGTCCTGTTCTTCTCTGGTTTTTGAACATGACTTGACCAAAACACCATTGACCTCTCTTCTTGCTTCCTCACTGTTGTCTGTCAATGACCTACTGACCTTCTACAGGGTGAGCAATGAGCAATAACTTCAGTGTGAGTGTCCAGCAGCCTCTACATAGCTGTGTGCTATGAGAGATCCTTTGCATTAAAATTTAAAGATGATAGTATTTAATGAAGAGAACACTGAGGCTCCCAGAAAGGCATCGAGAGGAAGAAATCATCAGAGGTAGAGATGGGAATCTTTCTAGCTCATCTGTGAGATAAGATAGAATTCACATACAAAGCTTCAATTGGTGGGGAAACAACAATGCAGAACAATAATGATGCTACAGCAAGCAGGGCTGATGAAAGATCCTCTGAGCATCAGACCCAACACAACTAGGGAGAGAAGCTGCTGCTCACAGGTCACCTGGTACATCATCACACACTTTCCTGTGTGTGTGTGGGGGGGGTGTCATGTGTCTTTGTGTGTTTATATGTGCACACAGAGGTCATTGGTCAACCTCTGGTGTCATGTCTCAGTAGACACCACCCTGTATTTTGAAACAGAGTCTCTCACTGGAACCTGGAGCTCACCAATTCGTCTAATCTGGCTGACTAGCAAACCTCAGGTACCCACCCATGCCCTTCTACCTGATGCTGGCATTATAAACACATGCCACCAGGTCCAGCCTTTTTTGATGTGTGGGTTGTGTGGATCAAGCCCTGCTCTTTATGTTTAAGCAAGCTCTTTATTGACTGAGTCATCCCTCCAGCCTCAACAAATTCTTTTATAGCTAAGTCTACTCATAGCTGGGCAGCAATACCATAGTTCGTAATTGAGTGCATAGAAAACAAAGTGTGACACAGCTGAGGTTTACAATCACGGTGTCTCTCCTTAAATTCATGGGATTCAACAACCTGAAGATTATTTTCCTATCATCCCTGAGACTACCAAGTGACAAGCCTGAGAGAAAACCTGGCATTGTCCCTGGACAGGGTGAAGTGTAGGGACAGAACTGTAGTTGCATTGTATAGCTGAACAGTCTGAACCAATACCAAATCCCATTACTTCCATATGCCCTTGGAGTTTCCAAAACTCCATGTGACCCCCCTAAGATGGCACTGCAGAGACAAATGTGTTGTCCAGGGCTAAGCAAACTTTGCTTGTCCCCCCCACCTCTGAGCTGTCCCAGCTGTGTGACCCTTGAATGAGTCTTTAACCTCTTACGGTCACAGGGATTCCCAATACCAAATCTTATCAGCCACACAGTTACTACATGAGAATGTTTTACTGTTTTGTTGTTGTTGTCTTAAATCAAGTTGAATTTAGCACAATGGAAGATACTGGAAGGAAGTCCATGTCTGAGCTTCACTGGATCCCGATAGAACCATGAGTGTCTACTAGAGTTAGACCCCTGGTCAGTTTGTGAGGGGCATGCTGGTCACTTAGCTTTAATCATCTTCCTCTTAGCAGAGCAGGGACATAGGACTACAAAAAGTGCAAGGACCCCATGTCCAGGCTCATGAACCACAACAATTAGAGTCTTTACCAGCTGACCCAGGGATACCAGAACCCTGAGAGGTAGCCACATCTGAGGACCTGGGGACATACCAGGACCTACATCCTTGCAATAAGGGCTCTGCTGTCCTCTGGCCTCAGGCAAAGGCTCCTTTGGAAAGACTATCCTAGAGTTCTCACACATGTTGACAAACCATGGTCTGCTCCACTCTCCACCAGAAAATATTGCCAGGGCTGGGACATTTTTCTATGGTTAGAATAATATCAAACCCATGATTATTTTCAATAAATAGATGCTAAAAATAATAAATGATCAGAACCTTGGGTACCACATCCAAAGGGATCCAGGATGTAGTGACTTCTCCCTGCAGCCCTGCACCAGTCAGGCCTCTCAGTGTATCTAGACTTACGTAGCTGCACACCTACCTCCCTCAACTCAGATTTGGTCTTTGCAAACTGTTTGCAAGGCAGATACTGAGTGCCATGTTTTAGATGCACTTCACAAGGCCTGAGGCATTTCACAGTACATATCACGTAATTATCACAATAAACATTGCACAATGTGCCTTATTTCAATTTGCTTTGTTTTCTTTGTATGAAACAGGGTCTTCAGTATCTTACTATATGTGGCTGAGGTTGGTCTTGAACTGATTCTCTCCTGCCTCAACCTCCCTTCCCTAGTTCCAGGGTTACAGGCATGAACCACTATGTCAGGCTCTG
The DNA here is from genome assembly GCA_019843965.1 of Rhynchomys soricoides. Lineage (NCBI taxonomy): Eukaryota > Metazoa > Chordata > Mammalia > Rodentia > Muridae > Rhynchomys > Rhynchomys soricoides. Next base: position 965,889 of record JADRCH010000107.1, on the reverse strand, counting down.
TTATTTCTGTTTTATAAAAGTGCAAGCTGCACCCAGCAAAGCGAGCCCCTCACTCACTGGCTTACCATACAGGACAGACAGAAAACTGGCTCTAAGCTAGGCTCTTTCTGCTTCTGTGCACACTAATTTAAAGCAAAAAAATGACTCAGGATTCCACCTTCTGTAAGAGCTAGAGAATCATGTCAGACTTCCACTGATCAAGAAGCCAGTAAAGTATGTGAAATATAGTATGGAAAAATTCAAATTTTCTCCAAATCCTGCCCTGACAACATCTATGTGGGTAAATATGATGTGCTTAATGGAATTTAAAATGTGTTTCTCAAATTTCAATACCAAGTCCAGGGGAGTTGAGATTATGTACGAACATAAATATTTGCAGCCTCCTTACTCTCCATATTTCCAAGTATGATTTTCATCGTTTGTTATATATTAAACGTTTGAATACCCAAGTGGTTTGTAAAAGGTTTTATTAAAAAGCCCAACTTTTGGATGGATAGTTAAATTGGATCTGAACCCTGAAACAGCTGAGCCACGTGATGAGTTATTTTTCAAGCAATCTCATTGAATATACAGGAGCTCTGTTTCATAGGTGGAAATTTTACCAAAATACTCAGGAACTGGCATTCTTTAATTCTCTTGACAATGTCCCGGCAAAGGAAAATGATCAAGAAAGTAGGAAGAAGAGAGAGAGGAAAGTTAAATAAGAGGAGAGATTTCTCCTAAACAAATGATTGACTGAGGAAGAAAAGAAGAAGAGGAAGAGGACGAGGAAGTAGTAGTAGCAGTGCAGGATAAAGGCAGGAAAGGGCAGTTATGGCCATCAAGTAGGATGATAGAAAGGAACTTATGATTGAAAAGGAAGGAGAGGGACAAATTCCATTTGTTTCTCCCATTCCAGGAGACACACTCCAAGAAACCAAAGTGAGGAGAAGAAGATGGAAGAACAGAGAGATGATCAGGAAGGAAATAAATAAATTAGAAAGAGATTGGTTGAAAGAAAAAGTGAGAATGGGAGAATTGTCCAGAGGGAGGGAGGGAAGGAGGGAAGGAAAAGGGAGGGAAGAGGAGGGAGAGAAGGAGGGAAGGAGGAGAGACAAAGGAAGGGAGGGAAGAGGGAGGAGGGAGGGAGGAGAGATGAAAGGAGGGAGAAGGAGGGAGGAGGCAAGAGGAAGGGAGGACTGTCTGGTGAGTACCATAGTTACCAGTACTTTGCAACTCAATAAAAAGATAAGGCATGCTGCATCAAGCATTTAATGAAGTAAGTCTAGAAACTCCAATACACCTGGTTTGGGCTAAAATCCAGAAAAGTTTTCAATCATAGACTTATTGCTTCTCCGTGGAGAAATGAGTCAAGTTGTTAAAACTGTGTGGGTTTGTAGACATGGCTCTAAGACTTGGTCTTAAAGTAGTTGTCTCTGAATTGAAGCATGGCCACCAAGAGGGAGGGGAGAGGATCAGATGACTGGGAAAGCAAACACATTTTATGTTTTGGGGAATAGTAAAACTAGGAAGACTGAGGAGCACCCTCTAGAAGGTTATAGAATCAGAAAACAACTACTAGGGAAACAGACTCTGACCAGGTGAGCTGCAGAGAGATGACGTCAAGCAGCCTGCAAGTTATGCCCAGAGGTTCAGGCTACACCTTCCCTGAGTCATTACCTAGGTTGGTAGGAGGAGGTTTAATTGTGATCCAGTTGCTTTTGAATTATTGTTGATCTTTGTAAGTAAAGTCTTACCCACTCTCCTGTAAGTAACTCCAAGAAAAACTCACTGTTCCCCCAAGTTGAACTTTGGTAGGTCTATTATGGGCTCTATATCTGGACTGAATAGACAGTTGCATGTTCTGTCTCCAAAGGAAAAGCCTAAAAACCAGTATTCTAGCCTCTGATCCTCCTCAGACTGGATCTTTGCTCATGCTCCTGGTGTCAGAGACCTTCCCCTGTCCTCTCCTGCACATTCACATGACTGTTCATCTCTAGTAGACTTGAACTCATTGATTTCCATTTGTTTTCCTCTTCAATTACATAATCACCATATTATTGAAACATATGTGTTCTTCATTTTTAGTTTATCTCTCATGTGAAGTTGAAAATGTCTAAGATTAGAAATGCAGTTGTCTCATTGGTTATGTTTACAATGTGCCTAGCAGAAAAATTGACACGTATCAGCACATTGTCAAGTATCTGCAAAGGTAACATAGAGATTTAGCCACTAATAGAAATGATACAAGTCCAGAAGAACTCTTTCTTATTTCTGTATTAATTGGTGTTACCATTATTAGTGGTACACATAATGGAAGGAAGGGAAAGATGTCTTCTTTTGTTTTCCTATGCTTTCCTCAGAATGCACTCAATCTTAGAAGAGAAGGAGAAAGAAAGGTAAGAAAAACATTAGAAGAATGCTTCAGAGAACAAAGGGAATGAAAAGACATCTGAGCGGAAGGGGGAAAAAGAGAAAGGCAGACCATTATAGTCATCAGACAGTCATCAAAGCAAGTCAAACATATAAAGTATACTAAATTGCAATATACACCAGAAGAAAATAGGGGAAAAAAAAATGTGCTAATTCAAAAGTCTCAAAACTAGAGATTTTATACCCACCTAAAATACCACACACATACTTAAGGACATCTCACTCACACAAAGGCTTCCAAGATGCCAGCATGCACCAACTTGCTGAAAGAACACCTATGGGATGGATGTCAGGCAGAAGGAAGTGGAATGGAAGAAGAGCTACACACTCAGGAAGTGAGCTGCACACAAAGGAAGTGAGTTAGTCAGCCTCTGGAAAATCTAGACAACTATTGACCATAGAAAATAAGAACATCAAAATCAGATCCCAAAGCCATACAACTCGATGAACAGAGCAGGCATTTGGACTGAAAGCTGTGGAGTTTCACATTACATTTTACACTTCAGTACAAAATATATTTTATGTAAATATCTACCACTAAAACCCAAAATCTCCATGACAGAATTAGAACTAGAAAAACAGTTTATTTTATATACACAATTTATTTTATAACAGTTTATTTTATTTTATTTAATAAAAATGTCTGGTTCATTTTGCTGTCTAATTTTTTTATTCAAATATCTTATATGACAAAGCTTACAAAATTAACAAAAAAAGAATTATCATATATGGTAAGGAGACACACAAGATGCAATTGAAATACTGAAATGTGGAAAATGGAAAGCTTAGAGACAAAAGGAGTTAGTTAAGAGTTAAAGCTTCCTAGAGTCCTGATCTGGTTCAGGGGTTGGACAGAGAAGTAATTAACAATAAATTCTGATAACTCAATTTCATTTCTAATGTTTTACTGCTTAAAATAGATCGGACAAACATGACAAAGTTCTAGCATTTGTTAATGCTTATTATATTGCATGTTTATTACAATGCTTGTATACTTTTCCTTATTTTCGATTTCATATAATTAAAAAAAATCTTTTGCACATGAACTAAAAGGCAAATTAAGTCTCCTAGACAATTATTTCACACCTTCCTCATTCCACAAACTTTCAACACCTCCTCCCCCATTTTCTCTGTCTCTGAGCTGCTGACCTTGTTCTCATTCCATGGAGAACACTGAAACCATCGGAGAACTTGCACAGAATAGCACTCACCCTTCATCAAGAGGCCGGGCCATGTGGACACAGGCTCCACACCTCATCTAAGCCATGCCCTCTGCTGTTGAGCTGGATGAAGGTTCTTGCATCAGCCCAGGACAAAACAGCAACACATGTCTACTCTTCCACATCATTCCTCAAATATGTAAATACACCATCATTTCGCCCACAGAAAGCAAAGATGTGAGTGATGATGTCTTAGTCACTCACCCAGCCTGCTATTGTTCTTCTGCTTTTGACAACAAAACTCATCAAAATAACTGTCCACTCTTATCTTCACTGACAATTTTCCCTCTTCCACATACTCAGGAGTCAGCTTTCCTGAGTCCACTACTCACCCTCTCATGACTTACAGCAGTTTCTCTAAACTGAGCACCCATTTGCATCTCCAGCCAACAGCCATCTCCTGACCTTGAAACTAAGTATGGATGTACATCTTGATATTAACTCTTAGAAGCTATATGGGGGTCTCAAGGTGGCTTTAACAAGTGACCAAGATGGCTTTAAAAAGTGTGGCTGAGTCAACAGAAAAGCAAACATAGCCTTATCGAAAGGAGACTGGAAGCTCAAAGTAAAGTTATTGGCAGGGTCCGATTGACAGCTTCTCCTGTGCGTTCTCTGGCTCCTGGGGTCACCTGCAGCCTTTGTATCTACAGATTTACCCTCTTCACCTGTCATCCTGTGGCTTCCTCCTTCTTCCTCTGTGGGTCTCTCCCTCTCTGTATAAGAACGCCACTGAGATCAGATTAGGGTGTACTCTCATTGAATGTAATCTCAACCTAGCTAATTACTTCTTCAGATATCTTCCTGGAAGAGAAAATACAGCATACATCAGATAGACATTTGAAACTTGTCATGTCCAAACTGAGATCCTGTTCTCCTGATTTAAGCAGCATCTGCTAGCAGGGTCTCTGCTCAGTAGGTCTCAAGCCATTGCCATCTATATGTGACAAAAGTCTAGAAGTTATTGTGGAGGTGGCTTCTCCTCTCCTATACCTATACTTAAGTGCCCCCTCTTCTGTGTGTGTGTGTGTTTGGGGGGGTAGGTGTATATGTGTGTATGTGTGGTGTGTATGCAGGCACATGAGTGTGTTCACATTTGCACATGTAGGTATGTTTGTACAGATCGGAGGACAGAATTCAGGACTGGGGTCTTTCTCACTGTTTTGGCATACTCATGGTCCAGACCAGCTGGCCTGGGACTTCCAGGTGGTTCTCCTGTCTCCACTTCCCAGCTCACTACAGGAGTTCCAGGGTTACACATGGGCACCATTGTATCCAGCATTTTTACATGAATTCTAGGAATTGAACTCAGATCACCAGATTTGTGACGCAAATGCTTTTACCCACTGAATCATCTTGCAGGTCCTGTCTGTACATATTTCAACAGAATGTCCATATTACATATTAGTTGGATTATGTAAATTATAGACGAATGTACTTACATAGCACTACACATATGGGCTAGATGATATCATGTAACACACATACACACACACACACACACACACACACACATACACACACACGACTATGTGAACATGCCTGCAAACTTCTTAATACTTCAGCTGCCATTACCTACCTTGACTCAAGCATGAGTCAAGCTGTCTAACAAGTCATACAGTCTCCTAATAGTCAAGTTCCCCCAAACTTTCTAATGTCATAACCCACAATGCAACATTTTTGTCTTTATGCAATTACTAACTCCAAGTTTAATTCTTTTAGTTGAGAACATTTTAAACTTGTTTTTTCTCAAATGCTTTTAGACACATTGCATGAACTCATGGCTTTACACGATCACAGCTAAGACAAATGTTCTAGTCTCAATATTTGAGAACCATCAATCCATGTGTAACTTCACTTTTTTCCTATGTGCATGCCAAGCTTAAGGCAGTTGCCTACACAATTCTTGCCCATGTGGAGCTTAACCCTAAACAAGTGTGGGTGTGTGTGTGTGTGTGTGTGTGTGTATGTGTGTGTGCACAAATGATTATATATACATATACATTCATATATATGTACATTTACACATATACATAATGACTTGCTTATTATGACTGTTGTTTGGGGATATAAATATGTATTATATACATAAAATATACATATATTATGAAATATTAGGAAGTGATTCCCTCTTCAGCAAACAGTGGAGCCAGCCAGCAGTGCAGGGAGATGGAGGCTGGGGGGGGGGGTGTATCCAGAGAGAACTTCCTGGAATGTTGAGAACTGGGCAGAACCTGAAAGAGGAGAGGAGCGTGCTGTGCTCTCTAGGAAACAACACTGGGGGGCAGAAGAATCTCAGGGCAATCCCTAAGTAGGAGTATACCCAACATTACCATGGAAGAGCCGAGAACCTGGAGGCTGGAGCAGGGCATTCCAGAGGGTCATGGGAAGAAGAGTGATGAATGTCTCAGGTCTCAGTGGTCAGTTCTTGTGGGCTAAGAATGTCAGCAACATAAACTTGGCTCTTCCCCTTAGGGACAGACATCACCACGGGGTGTGGCGCAGAGGGATGATGGAATTTGTTCCAAAATTTAGAACTGTGCATAGGACAGACAGGAAGCAAAGGACAAGGAGAAAATGAGTCCGTTGCACCATCTGACCTTCAACAAATGCCAACCTACTCTCAGCACACTTCCAGCCAGCACATGGCCCAGCCCTGCCACTGAACGTGAAGGAGTGTTCATCCCTGCCTTCCGGCGATGCTCAGGATGTCCACCACACCGTCTTTGGAACACTGGATCCCTCACAGGCTCTCCTCAACCATAGTTCATGCCTTGCCCCTTTGACTATTTCTAATTGGCCAACAAATACCATCACTATGTAGAAGTTTGCATCTCAGCAGGCAGCCCAAACCTGGAGCTCAATCTCCTTAAGGATTTTCAGATGTTTGAGTCTAGCAGCAACCGATCCTTGGAGCTGAGCATCAGTCCTCAAAGTCCGGCTGTTCGTGGCACCCCCAGAGAAGCCCCTTCTGGTGCTCTGGAATACTCCAGTGTTCGTTTCTGCCACCTTCCAACCCAGTAGTTAGTGTTGCACATATGACTTGTTTTACCTCTTCTCCAAGTCTCTACCAGCTCTGCCCCTAAGTGTCTGCAGTTGATTCCTGCCTTACACCACCACACTCCTACCCAGTGGTCCTCAGGGATACTTCCCAGTAACTGGACTTTTGGCAACTTTATGGGTTCCTTTTCTCTTCCACCCTTCCCCATCCATCTTCTCCCACCCTTCAACTCCTAAACTAGGTAGGACAGAACACAGGAGAGAGAGGAAAGGGGTGACAATATCATTAGACTACTTCCCAATGATTAGGGGCAGAGAGTTATTGGGGCAAGTTTGATTTTCACCATCTGGATATCTAATTTCTTCTTCCCATCTCTTTGTACTCGACTGCTCTGCAAACCACAACCAGACTCCAACAAACCACATCCAACCATCAACCGGCCAACTAGTCCCTCCCATCAGGGCTCTAGCATTCATATACTTTCTGAAAACTCCCCAGAATTCCAAAGATCACTCACAAAAACTATCTGCAACTGGCAAAATCATGCCCCTGTTAGAGGACGAGGTAAATGATAGCGGCTGTGGACAATCTGGAGCAGCACCCTACCCCACACCTGGGATTAAAATGAAAACACATTCTTATGATAATTCTCACTACACTTCCCTCCTCTGTTAAATATCCCCAATGCTTCCTATCACACTAAGATTGAAGATTGACTCCTCGAAGCTTCTGCCTGCTGTGATAGCTGTTGAACTTTCCAGCCTCACTGAATCCCCCTTGTCACTCAATGTCCACTGGCCTCACAGACTTTTCTCCAGCCCTCCCTTAGCAAGCCCCCTGCTAAATACTTTGTGTATATTTCTCTCTATCCCTTAGAAGGTTGAGTCTCCTCCACCAACTTAACATCCTGCCATCCTTCAGACTTGGAGTCTGGTTAGTTGTTTTCAGTTCACATTGCCCTGGGGAAGTCTTTCCTTCCTTCATAGATCTTCATCCAGTATGTAACAATAGCCATGGTTTGGAACTGTATCGATGGACGGTTCCTTTAGAACACAATAACCTTGCAAGCCACTTAGACTGCCCTGTTTTATTCAGCATCATAGTTCAGGACCTCACACCATGCTTAGTAGTCAGTGAGTGATCACCAAATCTTTGCTCATTAAATAAGTACATACCTATTTACAGATATACAGAGGATAGAGATGCTTCTCACAAATTCTTCCAAAATGTTGAGAGTAGCAGGCTTACTTTAAGATGCTATGAAATGTATTTCACTCTTTGTATTTCATTGCTTTACAAGTTTTAAAGCTGCAGATGATCATTTTATGAACATTTTTAAAATGTGATTTTCAAAGAATGATAAGTGAAGTAAATGTCACTTGTTCAGGAACTACCAGTAGAAGCTGATGGGAGAGGTAGGGAATTGGGTGAAAATACATACTTCATCAAAATCAAGGGAACGTCAGATTGCTTTTGTGAGAACAGTTGTTTGACAAAGAAATGTCCCTCACAGGTTCATGACTTCAAACACTTAGCTCCCAGCTGGTCCTCTGTCTGAAGGGGTTATGGAACATTTATGATTTGAAACTTTGGTAGGGGTAGTACAGCCTTAGAAGTGGGCCTTGAAAGTGTACAGCCTCGCCCTGCATCAGTTTGCTCGATGCTTCCTGTGTGTGTTTGAGATGTGATCTCTCAGCTTCCTGCTCTAGCCTCCTGCTTCCATGCTTCCCCCAACATTATGAACTTTCCCTCTAGAACTACAAAACTGATGCTTCCTCATGCAGTTTGGTTTTAGATGTAATATTTATCACAGCCACAGAAAAGAAACTTACACTGTGGGTTATCAGAAAAGAAGATATGGAGTTGGAGGGTGCAGGAAGATAGTGGGCCACATATGGGTGCAGCTGTGGATATGAATGAAGATATTTTGTTGCATGTATCTGAAATTCTCAAGAATAAAGTCCTCTGCTCATATTTGGCCACCAGCTCTACTTTAGAACTGGAAAAAAAAAAAAAAACCACAGGTAACATGACGGGAAATGGCCACACTGTGCTCACCCACCCTTGAGAATGCTCACTGATCTCTCTTGCAGGCATATATTCTCCCCTATAATAGCTATGAATATGCAAGAAAAAAGGCTCCCAAGTCAACCTCCTTGTTTGTTTGTTTGTTTGTTTTACAAGTCTTATCTTCTCAAGACCCTTCCACAACACACATAAGTACACTTACATTCACATACCTGCACAGCGTATGCAAAATTCCTTGGATGTTTGATGTGTGACTCTTTCCATATGAAGGGTCTCAAGTATGTCATAGCCACAGGTGCACCAAACTTCACAGCCATTTCTAAGGGGCATCTGCTCCAGCCCCTACCCTGGATTCCTGAAAGCAGGTTTTTGGAGGCACTCCTGTAAATGTTTTTGTTATTTGTTAGTTAGAAAATAAATACCTTGACAATTCATCTCTCCTTACCCTTTGCAGTGACGTTATAAGAAGATAGAGTGCGTAAGCAATGACTAAACCTGAGAAGCCTAGAGAACCAAGATAAAGCAGGAGGATCCTGTGTGGAAGGAGGAGTGGTCCAGGTTCGTGGCAACGTCTCTGAGCTCCCATTCAGCATTCATAATGCTGTGATCCGATGCTTACATAGTGTGGTCTCAGGTCATCTTTGTTCAGGCCTTCAGCTCTGTCACTTGTAGTCAGAGGTTCTCTTGTGAGGCTCCATTTTTTCCCAAATTGACCATACTCCGCTGCTCTTAAGTAGTTGTGCGCAGTTACTAGACCAAGAGTTCGTGGATCATTTCTTGGTTGGCCCACCCCATGCTTAGCAGAGTGCCTATAATGAAGAAGCATTTAACTGATGCAGAGATAGGTAGCTCCAATGCAGGTACAGGTGTGAGGGAGAGAATGTGGTGGGCACTGGGGCACTCTATATACCTAAATACCTAGTTATCAACTTATATGGTGTGCAAGAGCATGCTTGGTGGGGTCTCCAGGGAGCAGAAAGCAGCTGCAAAAAAAGGATTTCATCTCCAGAATAAATCTCTGGGTGCAAGGATGCCATGTCTTTTTGACAGGGAAAAGAAGAAGCCAACAGGACTCAGTTTACCAGAAACCTGACAGAAACGATAAGCTGTCAAACAAGCGAGCTCACCGACACACTTGTGTCCTGGTTTGTGTAAACAGGAAATGTAGAACCTCTCCTCAGATCTATCACTCTCTGTCTTTCCAAAACACTGTTGAGTGGGTCCAGTCTCTCTGCTCAGCATGTGAAAATCTTAGAGAACACTTACTCCCCTAAGTGCTGAAGCCATCAAGGAAGGAGAATAAATGTGGTCTCAGTCACATTTGCATGGAAGCACCATCAGCAGAGACTGGTTGCATCATAAAGAACTTGGACACCATAGGCCTCTCAGAATAGCCAGGGAAGCACATCACCAGTCCTGCATCTCACATAGATGACTTTTCTGTGAGTCTCCAACTCAGCTGTAGGGTCACACTGCCCACCCCCTGACAAGTCTGAGGACAAAAGACTACCCAAGTTTTCCATCAAAATTGGGTCAGCTGGTGTGGAAGTTTGAATATCCTTGGCCCACCAGAAGTGGCTCTATTATGAGGTGTGGCCTTGTTGGAATAAGTGTGACCTTGTTGGAATAGGTATGACCTTGTTGGAGGAAGTTTGTCACCATGTAGGCAGGTTTTGAGGTCACTTAAGCTCTGCCCAATGCAGAAGAGAGCCTCCCCTCCTCCTCCTCCTCCTCCTCCTCCTCCTCCTCCTCCTCCTCCTCCTTCTCCTGGCTGCCTGTGGAAGAGAGTCTTATTCTGCTTCCTTTAGTAGAACCCTCAGTTCCTTCTCCTGCACCATACCTTCCTGGATGCTGCCATGCTTCCTGGCCATGATTACAATGGACTAAACCTCTGAAACTGTAAGCCAGCCCCAATTAAATGTTGTCTTTTATAAGAGTTGCCAGGGTCATTGTGTCTCTTCACAGCAATGGAATCCTAACTAAGGCAGCTGGATTTGAAGCATATATGTGGAATCTCAGCACTGGGAGTGAGAAGTAGGTGCATCAAAGGTTGGAAGCTTGTATAGGCTACATAGCTAGACCTTGTCTCAGAACCAACCAGCCAGCCAATCTGTGGTTCATGGCTGGTTTATCCATTCCTCCCTTTCCAAGAGTTTAGAGCAGGGATGGAATCCCCTACTGGTAGCTATCACGTTACAATAGAAAGGAAATGAGAGAGCCCTTACAATGTCTAAGTCAAGTACCCATAGCTCTGTGCACTTGAACCTTTGTTCCAGGGCTCCCCATCAGTAAAGGAAGTTAAGGTGGTAAATTCATGGGCTGCAGATTGCTGGTTGCAGGAATTTTCCCCCCATAAAATACAGCATACAAGGGTTATAAACACACAATACAGATTATCAGACTATAAAAAGGCGTAACAATACAATATGATTCATGGCTGGCATGGGCACAATATTTTGCTGGAAGATTAAAGACTATGTGACTTAAATAACTTTTATTGTAATGCTTTCAACAGATCTCCTAACAGGGAAAACAAACGGATTCTGCCGAGTGATATGACTGGCGAGTAGTAACCAATAAAATTCCCCTGAGCGCCGTTCATCTCCACAGTCGGACTAAGATGCTTCCACTTTGGAGATTGTTTCAAAACCAGACTAGCAGTTTCTAGGCTTCCTGGTGATATACCATTCTCTGAGGGTGTGCTATCGTTTGGCTAAATATAGCATGTGTCCTTAAAATAATGTCTCTGATTATGAGTGATAGCAATTCCCGTCCCTCCCACCAGTCTCTTACGAAGGATTTTGTAGACTTAGTCCAAGAATTAATTTGTGGTAATCTGCTCCCCAAATAAATAACTTTCATCTTTACCCAGTGCCTTGGGCCTCACTGGGAATGGTACTCAGCCCAGACTACAGGAGAGGTCTGTGTATGACCAAGGGGTGACCCCTCTCATCTCAGCTCATCTACAATTCAAATGCGGCTGTGAGTGCCCCAGTCATCGATCTGTCCCTGCTGTCTTGCTAGGACTGAGTAGGAGATGGGGCTTTCAGCACTGTCCCCAAAAGAGGATCTGAAGCAGTGACATGTGGGAATCTGGACATCTTTCTTCCTTTGGCTTGACTGCAGAGCTCTGGCAGAGTACTCCATCAGAATGGAGGTTCTTCTCTGTTCTGCAAAGTGGTACTCTGTCTGCTTCAGTCCTCCCATTGGCTGAGCTGCTGTGCAGGGCAACTGCTCAGTTCCTGAGATTTGTTGGCAGCCTCCTGCTCTTTGTTCTTCCAAACGTAAATAGCAGCATCTGCATCTGGTCCTGCTGCTCTGACGGCCAGCCAGATTCTTCATGTCCCTGCCCCTCCCCACATGCTGCATACAGGGTATATACTGCAGGGTAGGGTGCAGCACAGAGACCCCAGAAATGCTGGGGAAACTAATCGGCACTTCCTTCACAGCAGTCCTGGGGACTTACAATTCTGGTAAAATTGAAAATTCCCTTTACTGCATTGTGGATGCTTATGGGACTGACGGAATGATGTGAACTAAATGCAGGTTTGCCTCCCTCAGCTACTGAAAAGGAGCTCATGCCTTCTGCCTTAACAGCTGCTGTCACCTACACTGAATTTTGAGCCTGGAATTTCTTACAGGAGAATGGTTACCTGTCATCAGTCTTCTGACCACACTGACCGCCTTGGCAAATGCACGACTCAAGGAATTGCAGCCCTGACTACAGCCAGGGGTGGAGCTCTGCTTTGTCCCTATCTTTGTAACCAGGCAATGCCCATGCTCTCTAGTTATGATTATTTCCTTGCCATTTCTTTTGTTTCCTTGCATTGACAAAAAAAAAAAAAAAAAAGCCTGTGCTTTTGCTATGTTAAAACAAGCAGACCTGGGCTTGAGCTGTTTATGTGACTTAGTTGGTAGGGCACTTGCCTGGCATGTATGGAGCTGTGGGCTCGATCCCCAGCACTGTGAAAATGTGTGTCTTTATATCAACCCAAAGAAAGACATGCCTGTTCCTCAGGAGCAGCCTGTGATTGCATTTTAAAAATATACAGCCATAGCTTTTCAGGGCATTTGGAGATTTTACACTCCAGGGAGCAGGTACCCAGAATGACTGTCTTATCCCACAGCTGTCAGCAACCGACCCCGGCAAAGGTCTGACATGTCCTAAGACCTGGGTGAGCAGATCTGTACTTCCAGCTGGCAGTGAGTGATGGCTTCCGCAGTTTCAACAGTTAAAAACAGGCTGGTTTATTTTTTAATCTATATAATGAGAGTTTTGTAATCTAAGCAAATGTATATAATTCTTTGTGACCAAGACTTCACAAGGGTTATACGTTAGACAGGATAAAAAGTAGAGTTTCATCAGTACCCAAGTGGACAAGGGATGGAGAAGAAGCCTGATAAGGTCCCAGGACAGGTGCCTCTAACTTACCAGAGCTCTGCCTATTCTTGGATACCACTTTCTCCCTTGCCAAGGTCTGCAGCTCAGGAGAGCATGTCAACTTTGCTAGATGAGCATAATTCCCAACTACATTCTAAAATTTATCCTCATCCTTACAGATAAATGTAGATCTCACCTACCAGCCAAGGTAGGTGATCACATACACACACAGGAGAGAGAGAGGGAGAGAGAACAATAACAATCAAAGAAAAGGAGGCCATTAATTTGAGTGAGAGTGAGGAGAACTTGGAAAGGGTTGGGGCAAAGGGACTGTGAGAATGGGGAAAATGTAAATACATATTAGTTAAAATAACATTTTTACTGAAGAGAAGATTCAGGCAGTAAACAACTCAGGAGTCTCAAAAAGTTCATGAAACTGATCAGATGCCACACACTCCCCAGTTTTTATATAAGTAGTAAAGGACTGTTGAAGAGACAGAGACCAAATAATCTGCTAGGAACTGGCCCAGACTAGCTGAGCTGCCTAGAAGAGATACTCTTCGCCCTGCCAGTTCTCTGAATTGTTCAGTAAACCCCACAGTTTCAGCTTTCACAAGCATCACCCATGTTAGGGTGGGCTTTCAGTGATTTAGCTGTCTTCAAGTATTTCCTGCTCCCATGAGTAACCACAATAAAGTAGGTAGACCATACCTTGTTGGTTCACCAAGTTGAACTTTGGTGAAATCCTTAATTTGCTCTGTCATTGATTCCTCATTGGAGGTTAGTATACACACTTGTTACTCAGGAATAGTGTTGTGCAACAATACACACAGGTCTGTCCCAGGGTGGATTAAAGTAATTGTGTAGGCATAAATTTTTTGCAACCTACTTTAATAAGGGTTCCACCTCTCCTCTAGCCCGCCACCCAGCAGAGGTAGTAGAAGAGAAAAGTCATTAGGATACGGGGGAAGTGGACCTGTTCAGCAATAGTTCTTTGGGGGCTAGCTCAGTCTTCTTTGACAGCAGTTCAGTCCTGTAGCATCCTATAGCAAACACCAATATGGCTCAGCAGCTGCAGACCAGTCCTCTAGGCAGGCAGACATGAACACGAACCAGCAACTGTAACTTGATCCTGAAGAAACTGCCAGTCTTGCCAACTGGCCTGAGGTGAGGCCACGGAAGCAGCAGCAAGCTGCCCCAGGAATCTAACGAGCAGTTCTTGAGTGAGTTTCTCTCAATGACTGCTACCACAAGCTGAGCTCTACAACACTATGTAAGGTGAATGAGTGCACGTGTGTCATTAGCAAAAGATAGCAAGGCAGAGCAAACCAAACCAATGCTCAGTTCTTGTCTCCCACTGTATGTGGGATAATATTTATCCTCCTTCATCAAGAGTCCTTTCATGTGTCTGCTTCAGCAAAACATCCTTCCACCTGTGTCTGCTTCAGGAAAATATTCGTTCACTTGTCTGCTGTATCAAAACATCCTTCCACCTGTGTCTGCTTCGGGAAAACATTCTTTCCTGTATCTGCTTCAGCAAGACATCCTTCCACCTGTGTGCCCCATCAAAACATCATTTGACATAACTGACTTTCCAAACAAACTAGAAGTTTCCATTTCGGAATCCTCTGATGGGGTCTAAACAATGGCTGATATGAACAGGCAGTCATTCTGTTAAGCAATCTAGTTCAATCTAGTTGCTTAGAATCCCTGGTCCACCACCACTGCCATAAGGACCTTAATCATTCCACTTTGCCACCTCTCGTATTTAAATCTGCTTCTCTTGATGACTGAAGTGGAGTGTGAGTGTTCAGTGACTACATCCCAGATTTGCTATTGCAAGTAAACCAGTAGCTATGTTTTAAGACAATGAATGTTGGGGCGCATAAGTCCAAGCATACCCCATCTTTTATTTTATCTGCTTTCCCATTCATTGTTTCTTTGTTTCTTTCCTTTGTTTTGTATTTTTTGTCACTTATTCTGTTGCCTTCTCTGTGTCCACCACAAAAGACACAGACACAGAACGAACACACAGTTCCAGGTCCAAGTACCTCAAAGTGAGAGAAATGTGTGCTCATGCTGTAGTGTGATACCTACGTATGGTGGCTTCTGTGCTCTTTTCAGAACAAATATATGGAATTGATTAGCTCTCTCTGAGTATGGAGTAGGTCAATAGCACTTGATGCTTGTTTTGGGTTCTTGGACACATAGCAGGGATAGAACAAGGTGTGATGGGATGCTGAGAAGCCTCTCCTGGGAAGTTAAGTGGATCCATCACACAATAACCATTGCTGAAGATGGAACAAAAAAAAAATGGAGCTGGAAAGCTGCAGGCGGCAAGCCCTAAGGGTCTTTGAATCTGTTGAGAAGTGGACCTCTGTAGCAACTTGGAGGCTCTTGTGATTACTCCAGACTCTCTTCAGTAGCACCTCGTTAATGCCTGACAGTGATAATGACTGTGAAGAAAAGGTTACCAGAAAGGGCCAATAGAAACCATTGATGAGAAAAGGCTGAACTTACCTTTCACCACATTAGGAGGAGACATCATCCTCGAGAAGCTTCAGGTCTAGAGGAAGAGAAGCAAGAACAGAATTTTTTTTGAGAACCAGAGATTTGACTAAGGTAGACCTTTCAGCAGAGAAACTTGGTTATGGTGGGTAAGGATCCTACCTAACAGTCATGAGCTAGTAGGAATGGCAAAGAGAGGAACTGAAGAGACCCCAGACTCTAATTGCTGGATATATACTGCCAAGGTGATGGGTCTTTAAGAATGTCACAAGAAAAACGATGCAGCTTGCCTGAGTAGAGCAGTCTTCTAAAATGAGCCAGTGACATTTACAAAGGCACACTCACTGTAAACAGAAGAAACAGCTTAGTCAAAAGACAGGGTGGGGGTGGGTGGATCCTTAATCTTCATTGTTCACTTAAGCGGGTTTTGAATCACCTAGGAGATACACCACAGGTCATGTCTGCAGGAACATTGGGGGAGGGGTGAGAACAAAACAAAGGGTATGTCTGTGAGAGAGTTTCCTGTGAGGTTTGAGAGTGAAAGCAGAACCCACCCTGAATGCAAGTGACACTAACCTTTGACCTAGCTGAGTATGGGTGACACCAACCCATGGACCAGCTGAGTGCAGGTGACACCAACCCATGGCCTGGGAACCCAGACTGAAAGAAAAGGAAAGATGAGCTGAGGGCCAGCATCCATCACTCTGTGCCTCCTGCCTACAGACGCAGTGTGAGCAGCAACCGACACCCCCCTGGCATTCCTCCCCTGACACAGTGGATGGACCCTTCAGACTGTGGGCCAAAAAAAAAAAAAAAATAACCCTTTCTACACTAGTTTTCACCCAGGTATTTTGTCATAGCCATGAGAATAGTAATTAACACAGACAACTTGAGTTCTGGAGTCTACAGAAGGCCTGTGTGCATTTATTATCAATCTCTCTGTCTCCTATATTCATTTCTACATATGCCTAACAGTTTCTGAAATGTGCACTGCACAGGGTGATCTAGAAGAAACTGCAACTGACCAATCCTAGCTCTTGCACAGATCCAGCTGCTCTTTAAAAATGCATGATATTAAAAGCAATTAAGTTATATTATTTATAAAGCTATTAACGGCTTTATTTATGTTTTGAAATCCAAGGAATGCTGAAAATGTATCATTTGGGGCCATGAACTAAATGAAAATCACACGCAGGATGGTATTGTGGGGACCATTTGCAGTAGCAATCATTTGGAAGGAAAATGAAAACTTCAGCTTCTCTGGATGTCTCTAAATACACAGCTGGAGGAGGGCCTAGAGAAGAGTCCTCATTTTCCACTTTTCATGGCTCTGCTTTAGATCTCATAAATACAGTCATAGGAAGGAAAAAGGAAAGCATTACTACAAATCATCCAAGTCAGAATCCAGCTAGGTAGAAAAGTCTGCAGAAAGTAAGTCTGCGGGAGACTGATTAATGATATGCTTCTTTACACGTTTGATTTTGTTGAGTTTTGTCATACTTTGCTCAACAAGGTAGTTATCAAGTGCAGAAAATTAAACACAGAGATCTCAAAGCCTGACGTGGGACCCAAGTAGCTTCAGATACAAATCAGATGACACAATGCTGATATGTTAAAGGCATTCTCCCAGTCAGACAGTCATGAGCAGAGCCTACATCTGCCGGGTGCATCTTGAGAGGAGCTGCAGGGTGGGAGAGGGTACAGCCTCAGAAGTTGCCAGCTAATTCTCCTGTCCCCTCAGGTTTGGTTTGATGAAGGAGAGTGGCAATATCACAGGCCTATTGACTTGATTTCTAACCCTGGAGAATCACACACACGCACACACTCACACACACACACCAGGCAAAAACAGAGCCACAGAGAAGAGCAGGGTCCTCTTAGCCTGCAGATCTGGACTACGGGGAATGGACTAAGAGACTGCAAACAGTTCCACTCTGAATGCCAAGGGCTGATGGCAAACTTAGACTCTGGATTCTCATTGGTATCTTTATTAGTTCCTTTTCTCATTTCTATGAGAAACAACTGGCAAAGACATCTTAAAGAGGGGTGGAGTTTGTCAGAGTTCACAGTTTAAGGGCATGCTCCATCTTTGCAGGAAAATCTTGGCAACACAAGCGTGATGCAGCTGGTCACATTGCATCCGTAGTCAGGAGGCAGAGAGAAGTGGATGCTGGTGCTCAGCTCACTTTCTCCTTTTCATGTGGTCTGAGAGCCAAGCCCACTTTCAGAAGGACCTCCCTCCTCTGTTACTGTTTCTGAGGATGCCTGCGCAGATGCACCTAGAGCTGTTTCCATGATGATTGATTTAATCAAGTTGATAATGAATATTGCCCGTGTGTTTGATCTGGGATTGGGTGACAATTATCCTTCCTTATTCTTTGGGTGTATGTCAGAAAAGCAAATATCAGCCAGCCAATGGTTTCATACAGTTAAGATTCCTCTACCTGCTACTCTGTTGCTCCACATCCTGACTGCCTGCCACACCACCAGATTCCCCTTGGGGGTTGGAGATGAGGTGGCATGGAATCAATGGCTCAGACTCTGGGAACAGGTGAGAATGCAGCAGCAAGCTCCTTTATTAATTCTGGGGTAGCATCCTTTATACCCTCCACCCACGTCCCATTGGTCCCAAGCAAGCATGTCCTCCAAGTGGCAGTTCCCGATTGGCTGTCATTGTCTGCATCACCAATCTCTAGGTTTTCAAGGCAGGCTTCGATTTGGCCCTCCTGCAGAAGTTACCTCCATGGCTGCACCCCTCCCCTCATATTTATTGGGAAGCAGCCACCGCCTTGTCAGAGAGGCCTGCCATTCCTCCTGTACTACTCCATTATAGTTGATATTCCCCCTGCTCACCTGGGCCAGGAATTTTGCAAAGCTATTCCTACAGAGCCTTGGTTTGAGATAGTTTCTGTTGTTCTAATGTGGTTCAAGGAGCCATCTAAGATCCAGGTATGGAGAAAGAGATGGCATGCATCCCTAGTGTTCAGGGGAACAGTAAGCGTCCTTCACAGTGAAGCCCAAGCAGGGTTTCTCCACTCAGGAGCAGTAGCCACTGGGTAATGAAGGCATACAGTGAGACTCAAATTTGTTGACTGTCACTTTCACAACTTTGAAGGGACCTCCTGAGGATGACATTCCAAGGGCTGCAGGATTGGTTTTCACATGAAGTAAGCTTCAGATGGCAGGAGGCTTCTCCAGCTTTGGAACGATGTTGAAATCCTTTCAGAACTCTGTAGGGTGGGAGGTTAGCCCGAGAAGTGAGTAAGGAAGCAGCAGAAATGCCTGACACATTTAAGACACTATAGATATTATTAATGTGCCTGACAGCCCAACAAAGGAGCTGCAAAGGAAAATACTGTTTCGCCCAACCCAGCCAAACCCTAGGGATCCCAACACAACAAATGCAGGCAGGAACAGAGATGGAAGCTGAAATTCAGGAGCTGTGAGATTCCATGTGCTGGGACACAAAAGGACTCTGCATGGTCTTGAGGTGCTCAGTGCTCAGGTACTTAGGTGCTTAGTGCTTGGTACTCAGCAAGCTGCAGATTAGTTAGAATCTTCAGATCAAGCCCCAAACAGCTCCAGAAGATGCATGCCTTGCCGAGTGCATACTCCGCTGAGCTTAGCATAGCCTCCCACCACTCAGGGAACTATAGACTTCCCGTGGAAACACAGGTGTGAAGTGGGTGGCTCCAGGGGAGCTCCTGGTGATGTCCCCTCCCTCCCTTCCACTGTAGACATAGAGCATGCCTTAGGTTCACTCTGTGGATAAAGCTTCGAGCTCAGATTTTTCTGAGCATATAGTTGGGGCTCTAGTGGCCAGAAGGACCCAATGTTTGCTCTATTTTGTATTCCAATCTCTCTAGAGTCTGTCTTCTAGGTTAGATTAAGATTCAATAGTCGGGTGCTTGGTAGTACAGAGTCACGGTCCATGTTCTAGCACCACCACCCTTTTTACAAAGTAGCTGAGGCAGGCTTTAGACTCACTACACAACTGAGGGTGACTTGAATTTCTGATCCTCCTGCCTTTACCTCCCAAGTCTTGAGACAACAAATGTGTGTCACCAAATTATTCAATGCTGGTTATCGAGCCCAGAGCCTGTGCATGCTAAGCAATCGCTCTGTATGTTGATAGATCCCTAACCCCCACCAGCATCTTTCTTGCCAGCTATTTGAGACTAGTAAGACCAATAATATGAAACTACATCTCATAATTTTGGATGCTGTCTAGAAGTCAGTCCTATTTTCTCCACTCCACGGGTCACATCTCTGAGATGTGAGCACAGGAGTAACCAAGTTTTGCAACAGTAGCACCTGGACTTCTCAGGGTACCTGGAGCTGCAACCTTCCCTCAGAGTTCCACGGTTCTGTTTCTTTTCTTTTCATAGTCTCATCCAAGAAAGGAGGGCTGCATTCAACTTCCTTCTTATTTTGAGGTGAAACTATCACTTGGGAAAAAAGCAAGAGGCATCCCAAGTGCCATGGTAGTGAATGGTCCAGAGAAGTGTCTGTAGAAAAGACACCATCTTTGCTGCCTTCTTACATGCTGGGGCTGGAATGAAGCTGCCCACCTCCATTACCACAGGGCAGGTAGGTGCTGCCTGCAAGTTATGCATATAGAAGGGAATGGTGAGGGTGGCTGAATAACTCTCCTGCCTGCCTGTCCCATTCCAGTGAGATTCAACTAAAACTTATGTGGGGTTTTGTTCTTTGTCTGTTCTTGTCAAGTTTACGTTCCTTCTTCTGAGTCCCAGGTCCATCGCACACACTGTAATCTTCAGGGTTTACCTCCAGGACTGGACAGCAAGAAGTGCCCTTGGCCTGAACAGATACTCCCTGAGAACTGCTCCTCAGCCCAGCTGTATGGACCTTCAAGCTCATCCAACTGTACTCTGAGAGTCTTGAAAGGGTTGGGGGAGAGACACTGAAAGCTGGATCCACATCCCAAGTTGGAGGTCAAGACCTTCCAGACCATGTATGGAAGCTAGCTTGTATGCTAGCTTCTCTGACTTCAAGATTGGGGATTTTTGTACTTGAGGGCTTCTTGGGCCATGGGCTGCAGAGAGGGCAGCCCAGCTGTTTCTAAGGGCTTGGCCATACTCATGAAGGGTATTCACTGGACCAGGGAAGATGTGTTGCCTAAGGGGTACAAAACTTACAGATGTCTGATGGGCTGGATCTCAGATTGACTTCTTCTCTGGCCATGTATATGGTTGTATTGGAGGGTTTGTCCATTCTGGTACAGTCCAGCTTCTGTGTGGAGCTAGATCACCCTGAACCTGCTTATAGGAGGCACCTGGGCTCTGACTGATGTGTTTGTCCAGGAAGAAGACCTTGGAGTGGACCAGACCAAGAAACTGGGTTACAGAAGGTGTGTTGACTGTTGCTCTCTGCCAGGGCTGATAAACACCCATCTAACTCCTATCAGAAGTTTCTTCCTACTAACACCAGTATAACCTGGCCTTGGCAACAAGGAGACAGTTCTTTCCTCCTCTTCTTCTTAATGTATACGTGTATACAACATAGTGTGGCCATATTCATACCCTATGGCCTTGCATCCTCCCAGTTCATGGGGACCCCCTTCTTCCCAGCTACTCTCATGTCTTTTTAAGCGGGGCACACTGGGTTTAATTAGGAATGCTATTGTGCGCGTGAGAGGCATCTTATTTACCAGAACATGGGCCACTTAGCAGTGCTACTTCACTGAAGAAGGCGATTCTCCCACCTACAGCAACCATCAATGGCTAACATCCCCTTAGAGAGGTGTCAGGCCTCAAGTCCCTTTCCTGTCCATAATGGAATGCTGAAAGACCCAATCTTGTGAAGAGATGACTACCTTTCAGCCTTGTTTGCTAAGGGGCATCCAGGAAATCACAGCGCTTCACTGGGTTCTCCTGGTCTGTCCCGGCGTGTTCTAGGATGAAGCTCACATCCACGGAGCAGTCATCATGTCCAAGCATTCTTCTGAGCATCCCATGCACTAGGATGAAGCTCACATCCACGGAGCAGTCATCATGTGCCAAGCATTCTTCTGAGCATCCCATGCACTAGTTTACTTCATCCCAACAATGCTGCTGCTCTCCATTTTATAACTCACAAATAGAAGCTCAGTAGATAAGGAAACCTACACACTAGAATTACAAATGTCAGAGCCTGGGCATGTTCCTGTCTCTGCCGAAAATAATAGGAACCTAATGTTGTAAAACCAGACTGTGTCTATAGGGAAGGATATGGAGGTGGGAACAGCCATGTGCCATTGCTGTCATTTCTGTGGTTGATCTGTGGGAGATAGAGGGCTATGTCCTGTCCCTGTACAAATGGTTTCTCTCTTGTCATTCACTATCTAGGCCTGTGGAATTCAAGTCCCTGGTCAAGGACAGTGATCAGTCAGGTAGACTATGGGATGGGGACATGGAGAGGAGCCTGAATAAGACAGAATGTGGAGACTGTGGAAAGGTAGCAGAGTTTTCACCTATCAATGTCCTGGAGGACATAGGCTTGGTATAACAAAGCTCTGCATTTGGGGCCATGTCTATAATGATAAACCTATTGCTCACTGCTTCCAAACACTTGGGAAACCATGTACCTCTCATCCATCAGTTGCCTAGGGCTGACATAAGGAATGACTGTGTCTGATAGCTTACACACATGCCAAAACTTGATATCAAGTTATGATGCTGTCATCCACAAAGGTTACACTAAAGAGCAGGTCACTTTAGTTATGAATGAATATATATATATATATTGTGTGTGTGTGTGTTTTAAGTAAATTTACATTTTTGTGTTAGGCCACACTCATAGCTTTCCTTGGCCATGCAAAACTATATTCAGCCTAAGGACTGCAGTTTGAACACAAAAGAGCTAAAGTCGCTCCTTGTACAGTGCTGGAAATCTCATCATCACTTAGGGTTGGACTTGTCTGTAAGGCATTTACTAAGACTCAACTTATAGATTAGGTCATAGCGTCAGGCATGGAAATTTTCAGAGATACTGTTGAATTCAGCACACCCTTGTGGGTTTCATGAGCTCTGTACCAGAAGGGATAAGAGAGAAAATCAGTGGGGCTGGTGCTCAGATATGTGGTTGGTAGGACATGTCTGGGTACAAAGAGCTCTCTGGAGGCTTGCTCCCTTCTACTGGGGTCCCCAAAGCCATTGTCCTGGGAGACAAAGCCCAAGGGCAGGGAGGCATGAGGGAAACTGAGTTACTCAGCAGGATCCCTCTCCCCCTCCCAGAGACAGTATTCCTAGGCTCACCTGTGGCCCTCCAGCTCCCCACTCAGGGCAGGCCCATCATTCAAGAGTCACCCCTTGTGATCCTGCTGAAGAAAGGCTGCATCCAGCCATGAGGGTGTGAGTCACCAAGTTGAGGCTGAGCATGAAACCTGCATGAAAAGTCAAACTCACCAAGGATAATCTGACCAATAAGAAACATGTTTGTAAATAGTCATGTTCCTTCAGATCCTATTCCACATATAAATATACATTATACTTCTTTTTAAAAATAAACTCAATTTATTCCAATAAACTCACAAATAAAAACCATCACACAGTTGGTGAAAGGAAGCCACTCAAACCCTTGGCCACTCCCAAACTCTTGTGCATCTTAGTGAATGCCTATCTGTTAGAATGGCCATTCTGAAGCATGTGCTTCACTTAGGATTTTATACCTACACCACCGGTCACATTTGTATTTACTTTCCCACTACATAGAGAAAAGAACTATGAGTGAATTGGAAATAGAAAAAAAAAAACTTGCTTTGTGTCTTCTTGTATGACTTGTACTGGCTGGTTTTGTGTCAACTTGACACAAGCTGGAGTTATCACAGAGAAAGGAGCTTCAGTTGAGAAAATGCCTCCATGAGATCCAGCTGTAAGGCATCTTCTCAATTAGTGATCAAGGGGGGAGGGCCCCTTATGGGTGGTGCCATCCCTGGGCTGGTAGTCTTGGGCTTTATAAGAAAGTAAGCTGAGCAAGCCAGGGGAAGCAAGCCAGTAAGAAACATCCCTCCATGACCTCTGCATCAGCTCCTGTTTCCTGACCTGCTTGAGTTCCAGTCCTTACTTTGTTTAGTGATGACCAGCAATGTGGAAGAGTAAGCTGAATAAACCCTTTCCTCCCCAACTTGCTTCTTGGTCATGAAGTTTGTGTAGGAATAGAAACCCTGACTAAGACATGTCTCATGTGCATTTGTGTACATTCAGTTAAAAAACCTGTCAATTTGTCTTCTACACAACCCCCCCCCAAGAAAACCCTCAGATAGGAAGGGACTTTGGCAGTCCCTAGTGTGATTCCTGTTGTCTACATACCAGAGACCCACGCAAAGGTAAGAGAGGGAAATGATGTCTACAGACTGTAAACCAATGATACAGCTTCTTAGTCATGGGACCTCTAGAAGGTACTTCCTTCCCTCATCAAAAACTGTTTTCTGGCACAAGTAACAATATTCTAATTTTTATGAGAAAAAAAAAATCAATCTTTTACTAAAACTCCAAGTCCTGTAAAGAGAAATCTGTTTTAAATTTCAGTTTTGTGGGAAATTAGTGTTTTCTTCTGTAAGCATAAAACTATGACTATAGTCATTTGATTTCATTTTCCTTCCATCCTTGAATTTATCCAAATGTTAAATAATTTGGGGGTCAGTGTTGTCAACAAACAGAAGTGAAAATGTAACATTGTCTATTACTGAAATGTCAAACTGAATTGCGTATCCACACACCTCTATGACCCCAGGGCTAACCTATGATCAAGCAGTCTCAGGGCTTGCTCCTTCTGCTACGCTCTCCCTGTTTTTTTGTTGCTATCATCCCTGCTCTCTGACTTTGGTTACCGACCTGATCTCCCCATCTGCCACCACCCCCTGGAAAGCCTCTAATGGTGACGTAGCCCTCCATACAAATTGCTTAGGAGCAGACATATTTTGGTTTTTTGGTGTGTTTTTGAAGGTTGGACCAAAGTCCAGATCATGGAATCCTGTGCTCCATGTATGTCTTGCACCCATGGTCTGAAGGTACCATGGTACAGTGTCTTTACTCTCTGTGCCTTTCAATGGCACCTGGCCACACGAGGTCAGGCAATGCACATTTTCCATTGTGCTTTACTACTGCTCAGAAAGTTCACTTTGGAGCCTATTGGATATGGGTTTTGAGGATTAAGGGTGCTCACCTGTACTCCTATGAAGTCTGACAGGGCTTGGACCTCAGAATTCCAACGTCTGTGTATTTTGCGTGTAGAAGGACTTCTTGAAGTTCATCCTTTCAGAATTTCTGGATCCAGCTAAGCACAAGGCAGGTGTTCTGTAGTGCTTATGCTGCAGGAGTCCCACTCAATGTTTCTGTCTTAGTTAGGGTTTTACTGCTGTGAGCAGACACCATGACCAAGGCAAGTCTTGGAGAGAACATTTAATTGGGGCTGGATTACAGGTTCAGAGATTCAGTCCATTATCATCAAGGTGGAGCAGGCAGCATCCAGGCAGGCATGGTGCAGGCAGAGCTAAGAGTTCTACATCTTCATCTGAAGGCTGCTAGTGGAAGACTGACTCCCAGGCAGCTAGGACTAGGGCATTAAAGTCCATACCCACAAGACTACTCCTACCCCCACAAGGCCACACCTACTCCAACAAGGCCACACCTACTCCAACAAGGCCACACCCACTCCAACAAGGCCACACCTACTCCAACAAGGCCACATCTCCCAACAGTGCCACTCCCTGGGTCAAGCATATACAAACTATCACAGTATCCTAAAGTAACCCCTCCAAGTGCCCTGGAGTCTCTTCATTCACTCACATGTGCCTCTCTCCTCCGAAAGCCCCACTAGCCTTCAAAATCCCTATTGCATGTTGTGTTCTTCCCAAAGACACATCTCATGTTATCTTATCTGCTGTCTTTTTTACTATCTCCATTCACACCCAGCGTCCTGGCCGCAGAGAAGCCACATCTAGGCTTTAATTATTGCTGTCCACATTCCTTCCCCCCTTGTTCTCATCCCCATGTCTCCCTTCCCTCTTCATCTCCTGTTTCCACTTCCTTCTTTCTTTTGTTCATTCCTCCCATACCTCCATCTCTTCTCTTCCCTGCAAGCCAGGGTGGTTGCTAGGATGCTAACAGGAACATCAGTGATGGATGATTTACCAGAACATAGGCAAGTTACCAATAGCTGCAGAAGATACTGCCCCCTCTACCGATAACTCCCAACACCTATGGGAAGGGTGGGGCCTCGGACTCCTCTCTGACACACAACGGGTTTTGAGAGGGCAGTCTTGCCCAGGCATGTGTGGCTCAGGTACTCACAGCTGCTTAGATTATTTCCTAAACATTTGTACCAGCCCAAGACCTTTGAACCAAGGTATCTGGGTCTGCCCAAGAGGAAGACTCACCCTATCTGCCATCTGTGGGTCTGTTCTCTCCAGCACATAAAGGCCAAGGTCTGCAGTAACAAATGACAGTCATCCGTGGAGAGGTCTGAAGAGAGATCATTTCTGCCTTCTTTTTAATTTTCTTTTTTCCCTTCCTGAGAAGGATCATACAGAATCAACCCACTAAAAAAGAACTGTCGTAAAATCTCACACCATTGACTTGTAAATGGAATTGAGTCTGTAGCGTCTACGTAATGATACCATCAGAAGGGGAAGCACTACCCCATTCATATAACAGATGAGATCTGAAATGACGACCATGGCAGATGAACACCCCAGAGGTATTTTGCTTTATAATACTCACTGCGTTTATGTCTCTAGTTTCTCTAATTTTAGTTATTTTTTTCCTCAGGTCTCAAGACAAGAGCAGAAAGACTCTTTTTTCTCATCCTAACAAATCACCCCATACAGAAGTCAATAATATAAATACTTACGTTTCTGGGGTCAGCGCTGGGGCTTTATTAAAACTGATTTTTCAAAATGTGCTTTCTGCTCTTTCTGCAGCTACAGGAGAGCCCAGCCACCCACAGCTCCCTGACTCCACGTACGCGCTGTGGCATGGCTCTCGGGCAGGAAAGCTGACCTGTGATACTGTCAGCTGGCTTCCTAGGATCAGTCTCAGGTCATGGGCAAATGTTCCTTCCATTCCTTCCAGAAGCTTCTCCAGTCGTCAATTGGCCCCTCCATGTCTGCTCCCTCTTTTCTACCTCTGCTGAGTCTAATGATTAGTGACTGCTTAATAATCAGCAGGTGCTCTGAGAAAGGACATACCCTCCAGCCTGAAGCTAAAATGACGTAAGCAGCAGGCAGACAACCACATGAACAGCCTGAGTTGCCTCCAGCTGCCAGGCCAGTCACCCATGGAGACACAGCGTTTTTTCCCCTCCAGACACCTCTGCTCCAGGCCTCATGAGAATCACAGTGGGTGTCACCAAGGTGCCTGGTTTTCCTTCAGAAATGCTCTGAGGCCTCCAGTCTTGGACCCGGTCACATGACCTGGCCCTGTGGCACACAAAGGCCTATCATGCCTCTTCTGCTCCTCCTCATCAATTATTGGTGTTAGCACAATTTACAAGCTAGAGGGCCCTGGTTAAACTGTGTGCTTTAGACTTATTAAATATGGCTGGCCTCAGGGCCAAGCCTCCTTCCTGTTACAAACAGGCATCGCTCTAACTGAAGGGAGCCCAAGCCACTGTAGCTAATTAAGATCTACAGAGGCTACTGGCGGTTCCCTTTTGGAACCAAGGCCAAAGGGCAATCAATTCTCATCTTACCCACTGACCAATCAAGAAAGGAAAGGAAAGATGTCTGTCGGTGGGTGCTCACAAAGACAGATCCCAGTACACAGTATAGCTAGAGCCTTGGTCTACAGGAAAAAGCATGCCGCAGGGAAGGAAATGAAGAGAAACAGACCACAGATAGCAAGACAGCCTGGCTGCAAGGCTGAAATAATCACAAGCACCTGCACACATGTGTGCACACAGGCATGCACATGCATGCACATGTACATATATGGCACATGCATGAATGCCCACACAGGCACACGTGTGCACTCATATATGCATGCATACATTCACAAATGCACACAAACACATGTGCATACACATTCACATATGCACACAATGCCTCCAAGTATTTTGCTCACTTATTTAATTTTAAAAATTTTCAGGGGAAATATGTATGTGCATACATGTGTATGCATGTGTATCCATACATGTGTCTGTATATTCATGTGTATATATGTGTGTGTATGTGTGTGTGTGTGTGTGTGTACACATTTATTTAAAGATTGCCTTATGGACTGCTCCAGCCTGCAATCCTTACCTTTCTCTTTAAATATATAACAATATAATCTCTAAAGCAACACATGTTTTCTTGTGTGACATTTCAAAACTACAGAAAAAAAAATATAAAAAGCATTGAACACTATGCGCAATTTCTCCTCACAGAAATAACCGTTGTCTTGTTCTTGAGCTCTTACCTCTATGCTTGTTGAAATTGACCCAGAAGAAAACTAGAGACGAGTATGGGTGTTTTATTTTGTGCAGTTGGATCATTCCATGCACACCACTGCGCTCTGAGGCTTTTGATCCAGCACTGGGCTGTCTTTGAAAGCATGCTTTCCAGCAGCTACAAAATAGTTTCAATGACTGGCCCATAATTTATTTTTTCCATTTCTCTATTTTAGGATATTCAGATGGTTTCTAGTTTTGTGCCATAAGTCATGCAGGGGTGACTGCCCCACGCATAAATCTTTAAACGAATGTCTGGTCAACTTCTCTCAGGTGCATTCCCAAATACGTAATTATTGAGTTCCTTAAAGCCAGGTTTGCTTGTCTGAAATGTGCCCTCCCTGCTCCCCCAGCCAAAGCTGTCTTCTGGCTCCCTCCATAGCTCTATCCTTACAGAATGGAGTGGTGTCCTTATACCAGAAACACCTTTCTTACAGGTGAAAAGGGTGTGTGTGTGTGTGTGTGTGTGTGTGTGTGTGTGTTTTACATGCATGCACTGGGAGACCAGGGGGTTGGTTGGTTTGTTTATTTATTTACTTATTATTTATTTTAGACAAGGTCTCTCACACAACCCGAAGTTCCTGCAATCATCTAGGCTGCACAATGATCTCCAGGGATCTATCTGTGTCAGCCACCCCCTGCTCCCTGCCCTCTCCGTCCCCCAGAGTGGGGATTGCAGATGCACACTGAAGCACCAGGCTTAGACGCTCTAGGTCTAGAATCAAATCATGTTCATGCCTTTTGCACGTCACTTACTGAACCATTTCTGTAGCCCCCAAAATGCTATTTTTAAATTTAATTTGGCACAAAAGGAGTTGAACACCTTTCTGTTCAACTTCAGTTTCTAATACAAATTGTATCCTGGTGTCTTTAAAAGCAAGGCATTAGTAATTTTTATAGATTCTGATGGGTTTTGCACCAAGGTAAATGAATATCTGATTGTCTTGAAATCTGAATTTCTTGTAGTTTAAAGTTGGTTTACAACGTTGAATGTGATATTTGCTGATGTTTAAGCATTAATATCATTCTTACAGCATTAAATCTATTACTCATTCATTTTTATTTTCTCTATTTCATTTATTATTTGGAATAGCCTTACTGGTTAGAGGTAATTTTATATATGAACAACAAAGAATAAAACTCCATTTTTATTATCAGTGCTTTAGACTTTTAAAATTAATTTTAGCTTGTGAGAGTTATCTTGCATTCTTCTCCTCTTCCAAAATACCAACTTAAAATGAGTCAAGCAAACCACCATCTCCACAGTGGTTTACAGGGCTTCCTAGGCTGCATTCAAAATATTCGAGAGTCCCCAGGCTCTTTTTCTGGGCAAGAAACCTATTCAGATATTTACACTTTAGATATTTGGTTTCCATACTTTATACTACTTAATACTAGGATTAGGTATTCTGTACAGCATTAAATATGATAACCTCCTAATATCTGATAGGTCACTTTCCATCATAATATACTTATATTTTTAAGTCACTTTTACAAGAAGGTGCTGACACTGCAGTACTTTTTCCTTGCTTTGGAGAACTTTAATTTATCATTTGAGATGGTATTGGTTACTTTTCTGTTGGGACAATTAAACACAATAACCAAACGTAATAACGATTTTTAAAAGGTTGTTTAGGCTTACAGTTCCAACAAGAGTCTCCACAGTGGCAAGGTAGGCATGGGGGTTGACAGCCGGAACAGGACTGAGAGAATGCATCTTCAACAACAGACAAGAAGCAAAGAGAATCCGCTGAAGGTGAGGAGTGACTACACACTCTTAGAGCCCATTTCCAGTTATGTGTATTCTCCAGCAAGGCTCCACATCTTAAGGATCCCATACCTTCCCCGAACACTGACACTGAGGATCAAGGGTTCCAATACATCAACCTCTGGGGGACATTCCTCATCCAAACCATCGTGTCCCGCTTCCCGGAAACAATAGGTTTTTGGCCATATCATAGATGTGCATGGCCCAACTTTTAAAGTCCCCATAGTCTTTCATAGTCTCAGCACTATTTAAAAGTTAAAAGTCTCCTCTGAGACTCAAGGCCATCTCTTAACTGTGATACCCCCTACCCATAAAATAAAACAAATAAAAATTATATAATTCCAATAAAAAAAAAAATGTAATGGCATGGACCGTGCATTTTCTTTCTAAAGTAACAGCATGGGAACATAGCCAAACCAAACAGCCTGATGTCTGGTGTGACTTTCAGAGAGCTCAGCTCCTCCAATTCACTGTGTGCATCTCTCTCCTTTAGGCTGATTCCAGTTCTTGTATACAGCTCTTCTTGGCAGATGACTCATCGCTCTGGCATCTCTAGTGTCTTGAGATGCTGGGTTTACAAGCCAGGTTCTCCTTTTCAGCGTCACACAAGGACCTGTCAGGGTCCTTTTCTGGTGGACTGCCACACACTGCCTGGCCTCTGCAGCCTCCTGAAAGCATAGATGGAGAACACACAATACCCTTATTCTTTCATTTTGCATGCCTCTGATGCCTAGAGCATGTGGGTGGCACTGCCAACCTTGCCTGTCAGCATGGGCTGGACCCTGGGCTCCTTTGACTGCAATAGCAACAGTTCTCGTGTGTTGAAGCAATTGCTTTCTAAGAGCCCCTGAGCCTGTAGGCTTTCTCCTTCCCATGGCTTAGCTGGATGGGTATTGTCCTGAGGGTGCCCTTTCCATGTGTGGTGGAGAAAGCAGGCCTCTCTTTAACACTGCTTAGCTCCTTAACCGTTACAGTCTCCCCTTCAGCACTTTCCTTGGCTGTAACATAAGCTGCCACACCCTTTTTGTCTCTCCAAAACACACTTTGTGTTTCTTTCTTGCTTGCTATTTTTCACTAGAGACCTGCGTAAGTTACCAATAATAACCACCCACAGACTCAACATTGTGCTATCTTGAAATTTCCTCCACCAAAGAAATTAGTCTGATGTAATTTTTTTAGGGCTAATTTACATTGGAGATATATTTACAGGAACATAACTCATAATGGCAGCAAATGGAAACAGCTCAAAGGTCTTTCCAACGATGATAGATGAGCAACCAGATTCTTTGCCAAAATACCTCATGGATGGCCTCTAGCCCATTTGATGCCAAAGTCCTTGCTTGCCTCTGAAGCCTCCAGAGCTGGCCTCCCTGTTGGTAGTAATCTCAGCACTGCTGTCTCCAGGCTCCTGTTACCATAGCTCACTAAGCCCCATCACTCTCTCGGTCCAAAGTTCCAAAGTTCCACAGTCTGGGTTTTCACAGAGACCACCTCACTCTAGATACCAGCCTCTGGACCTATTAATTTTCTGTTGTCATACCTACAAAATAATGGCCAAATAAGACCTATGGGAAGAAAGTCTCTTTTGGCTGATGGTTCCAAAGGGTAAGTCCATAATATTGGAGGAGGCATGGTGGCAGGCAGCAGGGTCACAGAGCAAGCATGAAGCAGAGAGACCAAGCTGGAAGTGAGGTGAGGTTCTACACTCTGAAAGCCCATTCCCAGAGATGTGTCTTCTCTGGGCAGGCTGCACCAGTTCCACGGACAACACCTCAAACTGGGGACCAAATATTCAAATCCCTGAGCCTCTGGGGGGTGTTTCCGATTCAAACAACAACACGAGGCAAGTCTACACCTCAATATCTGCCCACGAGAAATATGATTATCCACTGACATATATTAACATCGGGGATATATTTACAGGAAAATAACTCATAATGGCAGCAAATAGAAACAACCCAAATGTCTTTCCTACTATGGTAGGTGAGCAAGATGCAAAGTGCCCAAGCAATGGAAATTCTTCAACAATGTAAAGCAATAATTCCTGAATTATGCTACAAGGTGGGTGAGCCATGAAGATATAATGCTAGGCCACAATAGGGCACACATTGTATTATTCCATTCCCATGAAACATCCACACTAAGGAGATCTATTAGAACAGGAAGTAGGTTCTGGTTGCCCAGTGACGGTGTGGTGACAGTGACTGAAAATGAGAGGGGTGTTCTCTGTTGCTTTGATAAACTATCCCAATGCTAGATTCTGGTGGCAGCTGCACAGTTTTGTGAATGAGGTAAGCCATCATTGAACTGTACACTTAAAATGAGAGGTTTTTGTGGAATATAAATCATGCCCAACGAAGCTATTGGAGGCCAGCTTCATTGTTTAATTAAGATTACAGTAGAATTTCTTTGTTTCTCAGAAAACTGAATCACTAATATGCTAGAATTTAAGGAAAATAGTTAAACTTACCATGATAATTTGGTCTCTAGAAATATAAACCTTTCAGTTCGTTAAACATGAAACATACATATGTGTGCACATATGTGTTCAGGTGCACCTGAATGTGTGTGCACACATGTGAAGGTCAGAAGTTCACGTCAAATACCTACATCAATTGCTCTTCACCTCATTCTTAAGACAGCATCTCATACTGGGTGTGGACTTGTTGCTTTGGCTAGACTGGCTGACCGATGAGCTGAAAGGAAGCACCTGTGCACGTGCGTGTGCGCGTGCGCGTGCGTTTGTGTGTGTGTCTGTCTGTCTGTCTGTTTGTCTCCCAGCACAGAGATTACAGATGAATGCCTTGTACCACTTCCAGGTGGGGATCTAACCATTCTCATTTCTGGGTGGCACATGTTTTTCTGAGCCACACACCCCCACCACCAGCACACATTTATGTCTTAAAATTCTCAGCATTGCTGAGTACAATCACATTCACTGTTTTTTCACTTTCAAATTTTCAAGAGGACATTTACTTATTTCTTTTGACCTGTGCTATAACTTATTGACAAAAATGTTTCAAGTTAATACTTTTATCACTATAAAGAAAAGTATGTTTAACTTTGACTTTCTAAAAAAAAAATATTTAGCCACTTTCCTTTTTAATATTAAAAAAATAAGATTCTTTTAAGATTGAGCACAAAAACTGAAGAGACTTAGAAAAAATTTATTAGATATAGTTCCAAAAATTCTTTCCTTCCTCTTCACTGAAGAGAACTTTCAGCATAAGTTAAAGTAACACTTGTATCAACAGATAAGCTTGTCTTATTCCTGATTTTAAGGACTTATGTTGTGTTTCTTGTTTTCATGAAAGTGTTCTTACGTTAAATAGAACTTCAGCTTTGTCTTGTATTAACTTTCAAAGATTAATTTATAATTTGAAATAACCATGACACACAGGAAGTTGCAAAAACTGCAGAGATATTTTAGGTGCGGCATAATATTAAAACCAAGAAACTATCAGTGAGTCAAGGAATGCCTCCTTCTGTTATCTGTGTACGTTAGTTTAACTGCCACCAGAGCTGAGATACAATGACCACCCTTCCCAAGCACACTTGACCCAGCCTTCCTGAAGCCTAAACCTAACCTCTGGTATCCACTGAGCAGTGCATATGCCCCTACCGTTTCAAGAATGCTGTATAAATGGTCTAATCGTTCTAGATTAGCCACGTGTGTGTATCTGTGCGTGTGCATGTGTGTGTGTGTGTGTGTGTGTGTGTGTGTGTGTGTGTGTGTGTGTGGCTGTGGCTCTATATAGTGTAAGTTTTCATTCCTTTGGGACAAATGCTCAGGTGTGTGATTGCCAGGGCATGTGGCAACTCTGAGCTTGTTTAGGGTTTGTAAGAAGCCGTAGAGCCTCTCTAGAGAAAGTGTTGGGTTTGCAGGGCAGCACTGCAGGAAGCTGGTGGATGCGCACCTCTGCAGCATGTGTGTAGTTGGTCCACACATTGCAGCGGTTTTGTGAAGTGTATACTGGCTCCCCATCTAGTCTTTCCTGTCTTTCTCCTATGGGCTGTGATGCTGGAGATCTTCCCAAGTGCTCTGTTGCCATCAGACACTTTTCCCAGTCATTGTCTGGGCCTTTCTCCTGCTCACTTCTTAATTGTATTGTTTGGTGTTTTGTATTGAATCCAGAGATGTCTTCTAGATGTGAATATAAGTACCAGATATGATTAGCAGATATTTCTCCCAAGTCTGTACCTTACCTTTGACCATTCTAGATCTTTTCCAGAGATTTTGTTATTGTTGTTGGTGATGATGATGATGGTGATGATGATGTTGGTGATGATGATGATGGTGATGATGATGTTGGTGATGATGATGATGGTGGTGTCCGAGATTGTTTTCTCCTGTTCTGAGTTTGTTTTCATTGGCTCATCTAAGAACATTTCACCAGACTCTAACACTGGAGGTTTATCCCGGGTTTGTGAGTGTTTTCTAGTTTCTTGCTTTTTCCTTGAGGGAGGTGTATGGTGTGAGGAGGATTCTTCTGGCAGGGCTCTGTTGCTACTGACTCATGCCCACTTGTGTCAATGACATCTTGGTCAAAGCCCAGCTTCATGGCGTGAATGGAGTTTGTGTAGGGTGACGCCTGCTTGTTAATCAGCCTCATTTTTTGCTATCCTCATTACACTGCCTTTCAAGTTACACTTCAGAGCAATCCCGTTTACATCTACAATCCATTCAAGACCAACTTGTGCTGCACAAATATTCGTGGATGTGTTGTCTTTTCTCTTTATAACATAACACATTGGATACAAAGATAGTAAGGCCAGGAAAGACAGGTGGGGAAGGTGTGGGGGCGTGGTCAGATGCATGGGAGTGTCGGGGGGGGCAGGGAGAGAGAGAAGAGGAGGGACGGGGAGGGGAGGGAGAAGGAGAGGGAGATAGACAGAGATTCTCACAATCTGACTCTGAAATACCCACTTTCCCACCAAAGAGAGGTTGCTCTCAGCTGGGAATCTTATCCACATAAATGTCTAGGCATGTACTGGCTGGTGAAGGATGAAGTCCCAGTCTTGAGACAGTGAGTGTCCAGGGACACAGTTTAACTACGCCCCTTCACGTTAGCTTAGCTTTGTCTTGGGGAATCAAAGTGTTTTGGGGATTATTTGGGTTTTCTTTTGTTTTTTCTATTTGTTTCCAAGGTCACTCCAGAGAGACAAAGAATGAGAAATTCAGCAAGGTGAGGTAGACTTAAATAAGACCTCACAGAGCCTTTCAGTTCCCACTTGAAAGACCACCTCAGACACCAAGATGGAAATTCAAGACCAGAAATTCACTGAACCAAGGGGGACATAAGACTCCACAGACTTCACTTCATCCTCGAAAGACCATTCCAGACACTATCGTTGGAATGTTAAGGCTATTGCTTGAGTGTGGGGCTGGGGGGTTAAAAGCCCTGATTATCACAGGAACAGACATTGGAAGACCTTCCATAAATATAATTCAATCCAAAAGGCTCTTTCAATGTTAATGAAGACCAGCAAAAGTTATAAATTAGATGTTTTCAAAATCTAAACTTGACCGCTTTTAATCAGGCTGAAAGAGCTATTTCCCTTTCTTATGGAAATGCATGCTGAGGTGATCTTAAGCCCAAAATAATTTGAGCGTCTCAGTTTGCACAATGTACTCATCCTGCTCAGCTAAGCATTCAGAAAGAACTCTCTCCATTAATCTCCTGGCATTCCGTTAATAATCTCTACACTCGTATAAGATGACCTAGTTCATGTCAAAACTGACTATGTTGATGTGGTGTTTGCACAGGAAGGGAGCTGCTAAGTCCAGGCTCTGTGTGTGAACTACTTTTTCTGAATGACTTCCTGCCTCCAATGGAGTGGCTTTCTGAAACCTGAGCTAACTAGTCTTCTCGCTTCCCTTGGAGATACTTCTTCAATTCGCTGATGACTTTGCCACAGCATTTGCCTGACACCCTGTTCTGAATGTAAACAGAACCTCAGGGGTCAGAGAACTGTCCCCTGGAAGTCACAGACAAGAGCTTCCCATAAGAAACGTAGCTTTTCCCTGGCCTTTTTCATACTGTGTATATGATTTCATTTCGTGCAACTGAGAACTAGAAACATAACCCAATGCATTAGTAGGACACACCTGATCTTAGTTCCAGAGAAAGCAAAGTCCACAACAGTGAGTAGTGACTCCCTGCCACAGGGGACTGTCAGCTAGCATATACAACGTGTTTAGGAGGAAAAGTGCACTTATTTATTTATTTACTATAGTCCTTACTAGAAAGATGTTACAGCCTAGTTATAAAAACACCACGATGTGCACGGAAACATAATACTTCTCTCTGGATAGCATGCAACCAAATGTAAGGCACTGAACTATCTGCTCTAAATAGGGCAATCGGGAAGAACATTAGATCTCCACAGATCAACTCTACCACACTGAAAACACAGTCCTGACCCCCACGTGGAGACAGAAAGTAGCCACCATTATATATGTCATCCAAGTAAGATGGAGACCATAAAGGAGTATAATGCTTGCCCTAAGTTTGCATTATGTAAAATTTGATTCTAAGTTGGATGCCTCAGGATAGGATGGTGACTCACTCAGTAAGTGCTCGCCTTGCAAGCAGGAGAACCCATGTTCTACCCTTAGAACCCATGTTTTCAAAAAAAATAAGAGAGAAAGAAAAGATCCAGGCATGGTGGTGTGAGTTTGTAATCAGTGTTGAGAAGGTGAAAACAGACAGATTCATGGGGCTTACTGGCCAGCTAGCTTGGCCTACCCGATAAGTTCTAGGTCAATGAGAGAGCTTGTTTCTTACCCTAGTTTGTGTTTTACTGCTGTGAACAGACACCATAAACAAGGCAACTCTTATAAGTACAACATTTAATTGGGGCTGGCTTACAGGTTCAGAGGTTCAGTCCATTATCATCAAGGTGGGAACACAGCACCATCCAGGCAGGCATGGTGCAGGAGGAGCTGAGAGTTCTACATCTTCATCTGAAGGCTGCTAGTGGAAGACTGACTTCCAGACAGCTAGGATGAGGTCTTAAAGCTCATGTCCACAGTGACACCTATTCAAACAAAACCACACCACTAAATAGTGCCACTCCCTAGGCTAGGCATATTCAAACCATGACATTTCTGAAGAAAGAAAGAAAGGAAGGAAGGAAGGAAGGAAGGAAGGAAGAAGGGAGGAAGGGACAAAGAAGCAAGAGACAGAGAGACAGAGAGGATGAGGGAGGGAGGGGGAGGGGTGGGAAGGAGGGGAAGAGGAGGAGGAAGAGGAGAAGGAGGGGACAATAACAACACAGTATCTAAGGAATGACACCCAAGGTTGTCCTCTGGAGTCCATGTGCACCTGTACACACACGCACACGCACACACACACAATCACAACACATAAAAATGAATCAATAATTCACTGTTAATTCTCCTTTCCCACAAACATTAAGAAAACTTAAAGATGAATGATTTTAAACGAGTAACTGGGAAGAGCAGTATTCTCTTTATAGATATAAAAAGGAGCACCTGTACTCAGACCATCTTTTCCAGCTTGCTGACCCACACCCCCAAAATACCATCCTAGGTAATTTTGTTTGTGAACTTGGTCAACATGATTTGACAAAGGGATCCTATGTGCCCAGCATTTGGCACACACAGGGCATCCCATCAGCCCGGTTTTGAACTCACGAAAGCAGTAGCTTTTAATAAAAATGCTGACAGACCCTTAAGTTAAGCAGTGCGGATGACATCGATGATAATAAATATGAGGAGTGATTCCCAAGTTGAAGACGGGCAAATAGTTACCCAGCTGCTGCAGAAATAGCAAGACAGAATTCACAAGGGGGGGGGGGATTAAATGAAATGGATATTAGCTGGAAACATCTGTGTTCACCACAGAGCAAAATGCATATTCAGCAGCCAGTTTATCGGCTCTTTAGAGGATGTGAATGGCGCCTTGTAAATAATGACCTGCCTGCAATAAATCCCAGCAAAAAAGAGAGGGCCGGTGCTCTGCCCATGGTCACAGTGCCTGGCCCTGCTGTGAGTGATGATTCACAACCTGCACCCATTCCTGTTTCCAAACGCTCTGTGTATGTCAGGGATTTCATCAAGTTTTACAGTAGTTGAGGACAGTTAAAATGGGAGGGGGAGGAAAGAGAGAAAGAGAGAGAGAGAGAGAGAGAGAGAGAGAGAGAGAGAGAGAGAGACTGAGAGCATGGATTCTTAGTCCAGGCCAGTGCTGAGAAATAGGATGGGCATGTGAGCATGTGGTCTCTAAACCAGGGCAAAGCTCCCATCCTTCCTCCATCTGGAAATCTATAACTAAAGAAGAGCACGTGGTAGTGATCTCACTTGCTGTGTGTAGGAAAAGCCAACTGTCGTCTTTGAGTTGAGTTTTGAGTAGTGACTGGGAAGCCACATGAGGTCCCAGTCATTGGGCTGAGTGATCCAAGAGAAACCCACATCTCTCAAGATATTGTTCATGGACATGATCGCTGTCTAACTCACAGAGGTCCAAGCATTTAAACCAGGAAACATTTAGAATTTCATAACCACATACTCAAAATCTATCCTGTAAGCGTTCACAAGCAGCCCGCATCATAAAAAAGAAATGAAAACAGAAGTAAATGCTAGAAGCATTTACATGAAAGCAGAAGTAAATGCTAGAAGCAGTTCCTTGTGCTTATCGGACTTTTCCCCCTCTTAAAAGTGCCTACTGAGCTACAGAAATGGCTCAGTGAGTAAAGCACTTACTTTTCAAGAAGGAGGACTTGAGTTCAGACCCATGGGCCTACCTAAGAAGCCAGCCATGGTGCTGTATTCTTAGAATCCCAGTGTTGAGAAGGCAGAGAGAAGTGGATCCCTGGAGCTTGATGGACAGCTAGCCTGACTATTTGGTGAGATCCAAGCTAATGAGAGGCTCCATCTTAAAAAGAAAGGGAGGCAGGTGAGAGAGAGAGAGAGAGAGAGAGAGAGAGAGAGAGAGAGAGAGAGAGAGAGAGAAATTAATGTGAATGTCGATGGCTCCTGTGGAACAAAACTCAAGCCTATTCTCTAGTCCCTTCACACATGTGCAGACAAATGTATGCAAATATACATACATACATACATACATACATACATATACATGTACACATACAAACAAAATCTGGCTATTTCTCCTCACCTTGAAGCTCAATAAAAGATATGAACACTCTTTTTGAATCTGAGACTTTCCTCTGTGGAGATCCCGAGACAATGGCAAAAATTGTGATTCTTTTCACGATACGAATATTCTTGCTCAGGGAGAGATCTTCCCAAGAGCTATCAGGCCAGTGGCACAGAGGGGCTCCCCTGTGAAAATGAGCAGAAGTAAGACACTGGAATGGAAATGTCTTCATATCAGTTACTGAATGGGCCAATCAACCAGTCAGTTGAAATGAGTAAGCCTTTATCTTGCACCTACTGTTTGCAGACTGTCTGCTTTACAGAAAGCTACAGACAATGATGATCACCAGCCTCTCTAAGCATGGGGTTTGGGGTACAGAAGAAAGAGAGAAATTATGTGATACTTCTAAAGTTAAATAAAACGGAGAGATTCAAACCGATAGCTAAATCCAAAGACACTGGAGCATCATCTTACCTTTGAAACATCAAGAAGTGCTTAGGGCTGTGATGCAGACTCAGAATCCCCCAGCCCCAGACTCATGTGTTGAAGATTTGGTCTCTAATGCAGCAATGGTCAGAAATGTTGATGATGTGATGGGTTCAGGAGACTTTTGACATCTGTGGGTGAACCACTGATGGACTCAACTGAATGACCTGCAGGGAGGTGGGGGAAAGTACAGGCTGCAGGGGGATGCTAGTTACTGGGGCTGGCATTCCCCCGGCATTCTGCTTCTGGGCTGGCAAGGCTGAGCAAGCTTCTTCTAAGCCTCGAAGACCAAGCACTGTTTCAGTGATAAAAATAATCCAATGTGGTGCACAACAGGGACCCTGAGATGTGCACATGCACACATGTTGTGCATATAACATAGTCATAAGCACTCATTATGATTCACCCAGAGAGTTGCAAGAAAGCCATACCAAGGTCCAAGGGGATTCAGCCAACAATTCCTGAAAACCCCAGGAGAGAACAAGACTCCCATCACAAGCCCACTGAGCGCTGACTTCAGTTTTGTGTCTTTCCCCAGACACCACCGGGTACCAGCTACACTGTTGAGGTCTCTGTTCAGATCCTTCTGTGCCTGGGTAACCACAGACTTGTGGGTTACAGCGTAGTATGTGGAATGATTCATGACTCCAGCTGCTTTCTAAGGCAAACTGGAGTTCAAGGGGACAGGATCTGCTCTGGGCACAGCAGAAGCCTCACTACCTATCATAGTGCCAAAAATAGAAAGTACAGGTGTCACCAGCCAGAGTGTGTGGAATAGGTCCAATTTTACCCCCAGGATACTATGTTGAAATACTCGTTAAAATATAATTGAACCCTGACATGTTGCCAGACTCTTCCTCTGGGGTAAGTTATGAGGAATATCTGCTTTTGTGTTTTCTGCTTTTCTTTGTTCTGTGTGTTTTCTGCTCTACCAGGTAGAAAACATTCACATGGGGGTTTTTGTTTGTTTGGTTTTGGTTTGGTTTTGTCTTTTGTGAGAAACCAATTTTTAAAACTAAAATAGAATTGTACAGATACAAAATAAAAAGTAGTAAGTATGCGTTTAGCTCAGTGGAGAAGGGAAACAAGGAGAGGAGCTGAGGGCTTCCGAAGGAAGCGGACCAGGAAAAGACACACGCATTGTCGTGATCCAGAACAATGTAAGAATAACTGTCCAAATCAACATGAAGCCGGAGCTTACACTAGCTGTCCTCTCCACCCTCTACGAGCAGAATTGCACATCTCGAGATGAGATTGACCTTGGGTCTCTATCGGCGGTCCACAATCTGTACAGCCGTTGCAGAATCTCTCAAACCCGGAATCTCACTAAGAGGAGCACCTAGGATCTAGATGCTGACTTCCGGGTCATCTAAAGGCAGGGAGAAGGAGTGGGCAGGTGGCGGGGGAAGGGGGGGAGTGGGGGGGGTCTAGGGCGTGGGGGGCTAGGGGCGTGGGGTTGTGAAGCTTCTAGACTCTAGATTCTGAGGCAGCCCTTCTCTCCCAGCAGCTAGATGGCAGACTTCTTGAGTATTTACATGCAGACTTCACAGCATCAGACACAAAACCTCCCAAGTATACAGAAAGCAGACTTCTAAAGCATCTAGAAACCATCTTGCCAAGCATCCAGGCATCTAGTCTTTACTGAAACAGATCCCCTATGTTATTAATTCATTTCTCTTTCCAGAGTTTAACACTTCCCCGGCTCAAAGCAGTTCCACGTAATAAACACTTATTTAAAAATAAGTAGCTGTCAATCTTTTTAGAATTTAAATAATCTTAATTTAAATTTCCTTCTCAAGGAAAGTTCTAGCACTGCACAACGAATAGAGTTAATAGATTTTTTTTAAACTCTCCTGCCAGGACGATGGTGATGGCTGTTTACTGACTGACCATGGGAAGCTTATCCTAAAATACATGTAAACATCACTAATGTTCAGAAAGAGCACTCTGGGGTCTGGAGAGAGAAGAAAAGCAGAGGGAGGAAGTAAGCCGAGAGCAGCAGCTCTGACTCAGAACAAGTCCCTCCCATCCCCTCACTACAGGTCTGGAGGTAGCTGGTTTGCCAGTATTGCCCACCTCAGCCCAAGGAGGGCAAAGGGAGCGAGGCAGGAAGAAGCCCCTCAACAGTAAGCTAGCAAACTTCCAGGAAAATCCTCTTAAGAAGGGAATTTTGTGCTGGAGAACCGAAAACAGCTGACAGCTTTTTAAAGACTATAAATTAAACGCTTCTGACCTGGAGAGATGTGTCCCTTCCTCAGTCCCCTAGAACTATCACCATGGCGGGAACAACACTTAAGTCATTTTGGTTAGCACCCTGCTCCCTGGTAACATGGCCACCTTCCAGAACGCTTTCCTTCAGGGAAAACCTGCACAGCTCTATTCTCCTTCAGCACCTTTGGGCCCAATTTCTTCACCACAGGGCATGAGCCTTGGGAGTCGTAATCCATAGAACCCTCTTGACCTGTGTGTGAACCTCAACTGTGCGTTAGCTCCCAAGACTCACTGCAGCTTCCAGGGACCCCCTTCGTGTGTGTGCAACGCTTGACCCTTCCCTCCGTGCTTTCACCAGCCCTCTCACCTGACCCTGTCCAGGGCGGTGCTGCAGAAGGCAATTTACATACAACAGAGCAGTGCTCTTCCCTCACACAAGGTTGCAGCACTCCTGGTCTCCGGATACTGTTGACATCTCACAAGAACCCACCACTGGCTTCTTTTCTCCAGTGCATCCTTGCAAGGATTTTCGTTCTGAGAAAGACTGAGCCACACTCGTGAAAGGAGAGCATGTGAGTTTTATGCAGACTCACGTCTACACCAAATCAATCTAAAGAAACATGACTGACAAGATCAGGGCTTGCTTTAAAGCACCAACCAAAGAGTACACATGGAGTGGTCCATGGCTCCAGCCGCATATGTAGCAGAGGATGGCCTTGTCTTGTCAGGCATCAATGGGAGGAGAGGCCCTTGGTCCTGTGAAGGCTTGATGCCCCAGTGTAGGGAATGCCAGGGTGGGGTATCAGGAGTGGGTGGGGGAGCACCTTCATAGAAGCGGAGGGTGGGAAGGGGAGAATGGGATAAGAACTTTCCAGAGGGGAAACCGGGAAAGGGGATAACATTTGAAATGTAAATAAATAAAATATCCAAAAAAAAAAAAACCCAAGTAGTTCAGTAGACTTAAAAAAATATATAAAAAGAACTTATGAAGTGTATAGAAAAAAGTCTCTGTGCCCAGTCTCCCGCAATGACTCCTATACACAGACTCTGTAAGTGAAAAACTCCAAGGAAAATAAGAAAAGCAGATGTCCACAGTGTCTCCTTCTGACCCTGTGCTATGTGGTCTACTGACCCAACAGAGACTGTTCTTCCACCAGAAGGGGACGAGCAGGGGACACCTTCACGGTTGCTGTGAGACTGAACTGAAATCATCAGGACCCTTCCTCTAATGCAGCCTTCCATGACTGTGCTTATAACTTCCCCAGGATGTAACAATTTGTATCAGCCCAAGAGTCTGACAAGATTGGCACAGATCATCCTAGCACCACACAAATGAATCAATGCTGGCCCGATGGCCCAAGAGGGGGGATTACTAGGATGGACATTAGCCACACTTCGTGCTGTGTGGTGTCTGTTCTCCTGGTGACTTGGAATCATTTCAGTAAGAGCTGAGAGACCGTTCCATGGTTAAGAGGGCTTGGGGCTCTCCCAGAGGACCAGGGTTCAACTCCCAGCACTGACATGGGACTGTTCACCATCACCTGTGACTTCAGCTCCAGGGAATCCAATATCCTCATCTGGCCTCTGAAGGCATCCACACACATCTAGAGAAGCACTTGAAGCATCCCCCCCCCTTACACACACACACACACACACACACACACACACACACACCAATTTTTTTAAAATAAAATTTTGGAAAGGAAACATCTTAAGTTTGTGGAAATGTATGTGAATTAGTTCATTCACAAAAGTCTTTTACTTCAAAAGGACCAAGTTCAAGTCCCAGTACGCACATGGCAGCTCACAGCTGTCTATAACTCCAATTCTAGGGTATCTGACACATCACATAGATATGAATGCAGGCTAAACACCAGTGTATACACACACACACACACACACACACACACACAATTCTTTACTTGTAAAGGAGGCTTCAGTCCTATCACAGCTGGTCCACTCTTGTGTGCTTATTATGTGTTCTGCAGTCATCAAACCAATTGATCAAGATTTAGAAGTGAGTAGGCCAACTTTTAGCATTCAAAAGCCATTCTCAAATGAAGAGCTTATCTAAGGGGCACCTCCCCTCCGCTTTCGAGTGTTCTCTGTGCCCTTGCCTGCTTCTCTCCACAGCTTAGTGTCGCACTGGGCTGGCCAGCAGACGGCTTGTCTTGGTGAGGGAATGAGTGGGGTAATTAGCCTGAAACATGTTTCTCTTGCTGCCTGGTACTAGGAAAATCCATTTTCATGACGTAGAGTAGCAAGGAGGGAATTTGCAGACAGAATGCACTGCAATCCTCAGGTCTGAACTCACAGAGGACCTCAGCTCCAGGTCAGACTCCCCACACAATGGTTCCTCCACTCTGCCAGACTGACCTTGACACATCTGCCTTCTATTGTCTTGGTCTGTATCTGTGGCTACACATTTCACCTCAAGGCCAAGGCTCTATCTACCACATCATCAGGGTGAGCTTGCCCCTTGTGCTCTTCTGTGTCCACTTTCCTTCCATGGACTGGATTAGTAACCTCCTTCATTTGCATGACATAAGTAACTTACTTTGTCTCACAGTTTGTGGGTACAGTCCTTCCTGATGGAATCCTGATAGCAGGAACGTGCATCCTCAGTCAGGAAGCAGAGGGATGATGAATGCTGGACTTAGCTTGCCTTCCTCTTTTTATCCAGCTGGGTACTCAGCCTTTGGAACATGCTTCCTACATTTAAGGCAGGTCTTATTGTCTCCATTAACATGATCTACATGAGCCCTCAAAGGCATCTCCAGGGCCTGTCTCCTAGGCTACTGTAAATCCTACCAAATTGGTATTCACCAGCCCATTCCCTCTCTGTAGACCCGAGTTTTCCATGCTCTACCCTGAACACACTTTTTCTTCTCTCAGACCAGGTTCTAAATGCCTACCTTTCTGTTTCTCACTCTCTGCCTTCATTTCTGTCTTTGGTAGCATTTGCCTAGAGGTAGCTGTTTTTAGTTTCAACTAAAAGTAGCAGACACCAGTTCTACCTTTTCCTGTAATGTTAAGACCAATCTAGCAGTGTACTAGAGACCATTTCAAGCACAGCATTTTGAAACAGGAAGAGCCTTCTCATGACCTGTCAGGTATATTCTCAGCCCAGAGTGCAACTGTCAGTGAGGGACACAGGTAGTTTGTATTTAGCTCTCAGAAGGAATAGATAACAGAGATCATAAGCTACAAAAGTATCACCCCAAATTAGTGATGATCAACATATGTCTTAAATGTTCATCTGTAGACAATAGCATATTCTAGTCTTTGTCTGCTCAC
This sequence comes from Rhynchomys soricoides, assembly GCA_019843965.1. Taxonomy (NCBI): domain Eukaryota; kingdom Metazoa; phylum Chordata; class Mammalia; order Rodentia; family Muridae; genus Rhynchomys; species Rhynchomys soricoides. The sequence goes on along the minus strand of JADRCH010000107.1, from coordinate 921,029 downwards.
GTGTTTTCTCCCAATGACTGAGACCCACCCTTCACGGCTCACTCAGCTTCAGTTGGAGTTCCTATTCATCTCAAAGTGAGCAAGTAGCAAAAATATGCACACATGTGTACAAAGGCATTTATGAACTTTCACACCTACACCCACATATGTACATGCACACAAGCACACATACATGCACATGCTGTTGCACATATGGGGGAAGCTGTACCTATTTTGTCTTTCTCTTCTATGCAATTTTAAAGCACAATTCACCAACACACACCCAGTGCCAGGAAATTTGGACTGAGGGTAACAAACTCTGTTTTAGTTTTAAGCCAGCAAAATGCCTTCAGGGTTCACTTGATATTTTTCCAAACACCCTCTCACCCTGAGAATCCTGAAGTGTCCAGATGGTTGCCACTCACCACCTCCCCACACCCCAGAGGATCCATCCCTTAGGTTATCCTGTGACAATCCTAAAACCACTGGAACCATGATATCACATAAAGGTTGGTCTCTTTAAGCAGAGGATTCACTCACAGAGTTTCTCTGGACCGGGGCTTTCCTTCACACTGCCTGTGGGCATTTAGTCAAGACCTGATTGGAAGGGAGAGAGGAGAAATTAATAAATGGCTCTCAAACACATGCCCCAGTCCTCCCCCATCTCTGAGATGGACGTGAGGTCCCAAGCGACCAACGCCCAGTTTTATCAGTGGTGGTAATAAATACGTCTTCCTGCTGTGTGTTGTTTCAGTGACACACCATTTAAACCTTCTTCGTGTCCTAAAAATGGCATGAACTTCAGTCACATGGGGTTCCAGGCACAACACTTTGAGGATGTCCCTATACATTCTCCAAAACAAATGAGAAGAGAAAGTGTGGACCATAGACGGGTATGTATCTTATGAAAAATAGTACAAACTTAAGAGAGAAAAAATAACGCAGGAAACAGTAATGCCAAGAGACGCTTAAAAGCAAAACAGACTGGCTTTGAAATTAGACCAAAAATAAAAGCTTCTGTTTGTTTCTAAGTATGAGTTAATTCTCTCACCCCATCATGTAATTTAACTTCATCTGTGTGAATTAATTTTCAGTTCATAAGGCCTAAGATATGGTGGGGAAATTAAACAAGTATCCGCACACCATTATTTGAGTTGGGAAATATTTAGTTAGCAAGTTTGGTTGCTGTTTGTCTTGTTTCTGTGATGGGCCTCTCACATAGCCCAGGCTATCCCAGAACTCGCTGTATAGCTGAACATGATCTTAAATTCCTACCCTTCCTCCTCTCTACCTCCCAAGTGCTGGGATTACAGATGTGAGTGACTGCTCCGGGTTTCATGCACCTTCGCATCACCTTCCCATATCTTCCATGCCCAGACCATGTCTGTGACCATCCTCACACATAGCTAATTGTTTTATGTGACTTAGATGCTCTACTTCACTTAGTGGTGTGGTCAAGTTATGAGTTCCCATGACTCACACTGGAGAATTCTTTCAAAGGAAGAGAAGTACTCTTGGTCATGCCAAAGGAGTCTGGAAAGAAAGGAAAAAGTATCCTTTGATTTTCTGCTCAGGTGGTAAAGAACAGAGAAAGATTTTCAAAGATGGAATTTCTACAAGAGAGAAAAAGCCACCGCTGATGTAGGGACTCCTTGTCAAACGGACACCCAGAGTTCCTCGCAGTGTATTATCCTAAGTCGTCGTGGCGGAAGCAACACTCTTGTACTGAACAACCTTCTTCATTGAGTGTGGTGGTTTAAATAGGAAGAGTCCTCGAAGGGTTTCCACATTTGAATACTTGCTGCCAGTTGGGGGTTCTGTTTGGAGAGGTTTAGAAGGTGTAGGCCCTGGAAGACCTGTAGGGACCAGGGACATCTGCTCAAAACACCCAAGGCCAGGTTCACAACACAAAGGAGATTTATTTGGCACAGAGAGACAGAGGGCAGGAATAAGGGACAAAGACAGGATATAGAGGAAGAGGCAGAAAGGGGAGGAAACAGATTAGGTTTTAAATGAAGGTTTAGGACAGGACAGGACTTGGTTCTCAACTCCACAGGGGGTGCATACCAGATATCATGCATATCAGATATTTACATTACAATTCTTAACAGTAGAAAAATTACAGTTATAAAGTAGCAACCAAAGAATTTTATGGTTGGGGGGTGGTCACCACAAAATGAGGTACTGTATTATAGGGTGAAGGGTTAAGAAGGTTGAGAACCACCGGTTTAGACAAAAGACATAAACGTCCAGCCATCAGTCACAGCAAAGGTATAGGTGGCAGTGCCCCACTGGAAACTGTGCAGGCTGGAAAGCCCCGCAGAAGTGTCCTCAAAGCCCTGAGAATACCAGGTGTTAGCCCAGATTCTTTACATATCCAAATATACTCCAAGGCCAGTCTTAGGAGTTCTGTTGATGGTGATACTTTGGGCATTGCTAGTCAAATGTGTTTACACGCGTACAGTCAGACAAAACAAAAAATTATGTTTAATGTAGCTAAGAACCATACTCATTAGCAGAGGGCAAAGGGATATAGACACTGCCCATGAAGCTGAATAATAACTGTCAGGTTCTGAATTTGAATTGGAAATATTAAAGTGAATTCAGGATATATTTGCTTCAGGAAAGGCTCAGACCAATGGACCCATGCGTCTCACCTCATTGTTGAGGTGACCATACCAAGGGGAAAAGACAGTGTTTTAAAGAATACAGGACACCTAGCTATCTGCAAGCACAAGTGTGAATTTGGATCCATGCCTTTAAACACATGTGAAAAAATGAAAACAAAATGAATGAAAGACCAACAGCACTGTGTAGTTCTTAGTAGCAAACAGACATAAATTCTTTTCTTAGGTAGCACTGACTATCATCTTGACACAGCCTAGAATTGTCTAGAAACTGAATTCCACATGAATAATTAATTTTCTTTATCAGATTGGTATGTCTATGAAGGTTCTTATGTTTGGTTTTATCTTTTATTTTCTTTCTTTTCTCTCTCTCTCTCTCTCTCTCTCTCTCTCTCTCTCTCTCTCGATTTGGAGGGCCTAGCCCACTTTGAGGAGTACCGTTTACTGGCCCTGGACAGTAAAACAAACCTAGCTAAGCAGGAAGCAGAAAGGAATCCAGGCAGCACAGTTTATCTGTGGTTCTGGCTGCAGGCTCCTGCCCTTAGGGTCTCGCCTAAATTCTTACCTCTGCTCCCCTCAATGATGCAACCGAAAGATAAAGTACACCTTATTCTACTCGAAGCTGCTTTTGGTTGGAATGTTTATCACAAGAACAGGAGAACAACCCCATGGCCTGTACTTGGCAATTATTTCTTAGACTTCACAGCAGAAGCATAAACGACTTGGGAAAAATAAGTAAAGTGTACTGTATCAAAAATGTAATCTTTGCACCAACGTAGTGACAGGATCATCAATATAATGAGAAAACCGTTCGCAAAGCTTTTACATGACAAAGGCCAACAGCTCCGTTTATCTAAATAACTCATTTATGCAGTGTATGAAAGAACAGCCTGAGTTTCCGATGACCAAAGGAACAAAACAGCCAATTTCCCAAAGATGTGCCAAAGACCAACAAAGAAATCAACAAACAAACTAAAACCTTGGTATCATTAGTCAGAAAGAAACGTAAATCAAGACATAATGAGGTAGATTCCTCTTTACAACCACAGGATGGACCCAGCAGTACCAAATAATGCAGAGTCTGGGTTAGGGAGACTGTGGCATTACCAAGACCTTTGTGTGCTGCTCACAGGAATGGGAACTGGTGCCATTATGTTGGCAAGCAGCTCAGCTGCCTCTCAGCAGGACAATACAGTAATATCATATGACTCAATAATTTCACTCTTGGGCACAGGGTGTCCCCTCTTCCTGTAGGGGATAAATTTCAAGGCTGCAATAGATGCCTGAAACCATGACAACACCAAACTCTACACGCTAAAGCTTTTTCCAGCTCTTCCATACTATATAGCCAGATCCTCCAAGTCTGAGATAGGACAGGAAAATTAGCATGCATTTCTTCTTCACAGATTCCCAGACAGAAGATTTGAGGTACTTATTTATATTTATTTAGTTTTACTTTTGGGTGTGTCCATGTATGTGTGCATTCATGCAGTGGTCACAGAGCAGCTTACACAAGTCAATTCTCTCCCCCACCATGAGAGCCCAAGGACTGTTTGTATCTTTTTGCTCTCAGGCAAGGCGCTGACAGCAGCAGACAGTAAGCGGTACGACTCCAACACAAATGTGGAATCCTAGGGCCGGGCAAACAGTACGGTGCAAATCCAACAGGTCACAGGTCAGTAATGGTAAAGATAGATGAAATTTTATGGTTTTAAAAACTGTTCTTTCTATTTTGAGCAAGTGTAAATAATTCCGTAATCAAAGCAAAACATACAAGAAGCTCAAAGTTGTGTCAATGATGTTGCAGATTGCAACAATGTTTCAGACTCTAACTGGTGGGATAATTAAAGAAGGCTGGGTCCTTGGCAGGGTAGTTGTGGGCACAGGCTTTACCACACCATGCAACCTATTGTTATTTGTCCATAGCTCAGAATTCAGTTTAGAAATTCAAAGCAGCAGGTAAATATTGGTTTTAAAGTAAAGAAATAAGCATAAATACCTTAAAATTCTCTAGGTTTTTCTTGGTGCCCCAGACTACAAATTCTCAATGAACACTGCTTGCTGGACGAATGTATGCCCTATGCATGTGCTTGGTCCTCTATCTTGCACATTTTGGGGATCCATGAGTGCTGATGATTGGAGGATGGGTGACTTACATGTTTGTTTGAAGACGATAAAGATAAAGAAGATCTCCTTTAAGGGTCTCAAACCAATTACTTCATCTCTAAAAGAAAAAGGCAAACTAATTCAAAGTCAAAATAAACTGTTTATTTTACTTAGACAGCAAATTTATTGGAAGGTTTGAGATTGACCAATTGCTTAAATAGCGTATCATATCGATGCAACTAGGAAATTTAATTTATGACTTCAGTGCTGATTAATTTACCTCCTTTGGGAGTAAAACGTGCTGTTTGTCTTAAATTACCTGTTCTCACTTAAATGTATGCATTCTGTAATTACCCAGCAAACCACTCTGAGGTTGGCCCTTCCATCTTTCTCTCTCCAGCCAATGATCTTCTCTGACCAGCACCATGGTCCCAAGTAGCAACTTCAGCACTCCCCAGAGCCCAGACCAGCCTGAGAACAGAGTGCACAGCACCAGAGAATGAGCCCTCCCACCCTCTGTCTAGCCCTCTAGGCAGCCTTTGGCCCTGCCAGCTCCATCTCATGCCTTGAGAGATTCCAGGGTCTGTGCTTCTAAGCTAATCCATGGAGCCAGGAGCATCATCTTTCTCTGCATCCTTTTCCCATTTAGCCTGAAGGATTACTAAGGATCTATTTTGCTAACTCTGGACCCAAATCCTTCATCTTTGGAGAGTGTCTTGTGCTCAGGACTGCAGTACACTCTGCACTTTCCCAGGCAGGTGGATCGGAAGAGTCTAGGAACAACCTGTCCCAGTGAGGACCTAGACCTGGGACCACAATGTTTACAGTGGTCAGAGTCTGGACTGGGTATTTCCATGTTCTTAACCTTTTATTTAAGAATGATACAAAAACCCACACTGACTGCAAAATAGCAGGGGAACTTTATTCATAGAAAAAGCCTATATCAGGTAGAACATGCTGGAGTTCTTACTAAGCATTGATGAACAATGAATATAATATATTTTACTAACCCAATTATAGCCATACAAACCATAGGGGAATTATAGCAAGAGTGTTATGCTCTTCCCATGCAGTGTAGGCCAGAGCTATGACTTACAGAGAAAGGTGTACATTGAGACATGAACACTCTATGAAAAACCCAACAAAGCATATAGAGAGCTCACAGCCTGGTTCTGATGAAGCAGAAACACAGGGAACAGGGTGGCAAACCAGACACTGGTTGACTTTGACTACTCACACATCCCACTGTAAGCAGTAACTATCTGCCCCCTTGACACCATTAATAACTCTCTTTTATGGAGTTTCTAGTCAAGCATATTCCTGAATGAATCTGGATGAATGTAGATAAGTCTGGTCCCGACTGGTTTTGAATGCATGCACAATATAGAGAAACGGTCCCCAAGTAAACTTTTGGAGGGAATCCCTTATGTAGCACCTTATGCCTATGTAATGGCTATTCCTGGTGGTCAGTTGACTATATCTGGAATGAACTAAAATCCAGAATTCAAAGGCTCATCTGTGATTCAGATCTCAAGGCTGTTAGACACAAGTTTCTGATCTGAATCTTGGCATGGAGATCTTGAGATATAGTGGCTTTAAATCCCAGGAGACTAAGGCAAGGAGATTTCTGAGTTCAAGGTCAGCCTGGGACAAAACAAGTCCCAGATCTAGATCTGGTGGCACACACCTTTAATCTGGGCCACACCTTCTCTTGGAGCCTATACAAGGACATTGGAAGAAGGAAGATTCCCTCTTCTTTTCCTGCTTGCATTTACTTGCCAGCACATCTGTTGGAATCTACTTCTACAGAAGACCATCTGAAACAACTAGCCTTGTGGGACTGAGCAATTACTAGATCCATTCACAGCTGACCATTGTTTAGGAATTGGACTACAGACTGTAAGTTATCATAACAAATTCCTTTACTATATAGAGATTATTCATAAGTTCTGTGACTATAGAGAACCCTGACTAATGCAGCCTATTTGTTACTGGCATGCATATAATCAAAATTAGATACATTTTGGGAAGGGACAGTGCACAGTAGAAAGTGATTATTGGACCAATTCTACCCATGAGAACAGAGAGCTGCCCTCACTGTTAGTAAATAAACCCTTCCTTCCCACAAGTGTCACAGGAGGAAGCCTTAAGCAATCAGTATCTTCACCCTTTGTCCTCTGGGAGTCTATGCCGACCTCTTCTATGGCTCTGCTTTGAACTAAGTTCCCTCAGTACAATGCAATCAGTGTGGGTTTTTATTTCATTCTCAGATAAGAAGCTATGAACCTGCAAACATGCATCCTAGACCCTGACCACTGGTAACGCTGGGATACTAGGTCCGGTTACACTGGTGCAGGCTGTCCCTAGCCAATTCCCACCTTCTGCCTGGGGATCACAGTGCACAAGTGCAGCTGGGAGGGTCAAACACATTCCAAAGATGCCAAGAGAGGAACAGCAAAAGCAGGCAACTCCTTCCAGTTTATGAAAGAGCAAATGGAGCTGGTGGAGAGTGAAGGCTGGAATCCTGTTAGGTCAAGAACTGTTGACCATGAGTCTGCTGTGACTGGGACTTGACTGAGCCTTTTTCATAGACACAGATGCCCAGGTAAACATGTGGAGATGCGTGCGAGCACTGGTGCACTCCTGTAGCATAGTTTATACTAAAAATAAAGTCCTCTTCTCCATCTTCATTGTGGTACAGTTTCCTGTCTTGGAGAGAGATGGAAACTTTTATTCATAAGATCTATAGGCAGAATTTCCTGTAATGCTGAATTCGCTCCGGTCAGAGTGAACTATTTCACACTGTTATTACTCATCTACCAAAAATACTTTGCGCTGGCTTTAATATTTTCTCAATACTTTCAACTTTTCCGATCATCCCCTCATCAAATCCCTGTTAATTTCTCAATAAAACCTTTGGAAAGACCCTCAAATTCCTAACCCCCAAACAAGTTACCTGATATCTAACCCGAGATAAGCTACCAAAATAGCTAATTTTCAGTTTGTTTGTTTTTTTAAAAAAAATTAGTGACAGAGGAGAATGTCATTTGTCTGTGATTACTTTGTTTGCCTTGACATTTAAAAAAGCTTCAGTAAAAATTATGTTAAAACATTGCATAAAAGTTTCTTTTAATACCTGCCTTGACAGTAGATGTGTCCTTGCACAGCCATCAGGTTCCATTTCGGTTTTTATTATGATACGATTATTTTTTATTTTATTTTATTTTTTTGGTTTTTCAATACGATTATGATGTCAAAGCAAGTTTCTAAAAAACTCTTGACTCTAATTTCAAGACAGCTTCACTGCATTAAGACAAAGAACAGTCAACATGGCATTGCATTAACTTGAGGACTTTGACAGAAAGCCATTTTTAAAAAAGAGGAAGAAAATAAGAACAAAATGTGCCAAATTGAGTCAACCAAAAACTTGGCTGCTCCCGGAGCTGTGGTGTCCTCAGGGCTGAGGTTCTAAATATAGAGGCCAGTGGGCAGGTGCCGCCAGCAGGGTCTGGAGGACTGGGCACAACTGGGCTGAATTAATTAGTGGGGTATCCAGGAGCTTTCTAGGTTGCTGGATCTGGTTCTCACAATGACATGCAGGCCTTTTGTGTTACCCTAGTGTTGAAGGCAGGGAGTGGGGCTGGCAGGCATTCCAATCTCTCCCTTGAGAGGATTTTTCCCCAACCCCATGTATTTATGGGGTTTTTAAATACTATCTTTTCCTGTTTACCATATGTCAAATTCTACATGAACTGATAAAAACACGAGAAGGCTTTATCACTCCAATCTCCTAAAATAGACTCTCTTCCCTCCTCCCTCCCACACGTCAACAAACCCCTAGCTACTAATTACGAAAACCCAAAGTGCTCATCTGACCGAACTGCATTATGTGTCCGTATTTAAAGACCTCAATTCAATTACCCACTCTGATGTGGGCACCCAGAAAAAAAAAATCCCTGTTGGTATTTTTCCATTCTGAAGCTACTCAGCTCTGGGATAGCTCAGCCTGAAGATACTTCCCCTTAAACATAGCATGCCCTCTTTATGAGAGCATTACCTTCATGGCTGCCAGGCTACTGCCTGCCCTGACACAGTGGCAGCAGCCTCCATCAGAGCCTGCTGTGATGTGCCTAACTCCTCACTCCGGGGAGTGCTTCCCTGCTTAATGCTGCCAGCACATTATAGCTCCTCTAATTTTCCATCCAAGCCAAATAGATGCATAAGCAAGCTGTTAGATTATCTCAGGATCCACACAGTGGGCCATCCTCCTGCTCCTCCAGTTAACACAACAGGAAGAAGGAGGAGGAAATGGAAGATGGGGGAGGGGGAGGGGAAAGGGGCCACTCTGAATCAAGATAAAACCCTGAAGTGGCACGGACCACCTAAATGCACCTTGGTGGAACCCAGCACAGGAATCACAAGGGGAGTAGGAAAACTTGGGTTTATTGAGAACAAGGAAGTGGGGTTTTCCCTCTACTGTAAGGAACAGTTTGCTGTGCTGTTTTCTGCACAGAGCTGGCCAATGTACAAAGTCAGTAAATAAATAAATTAATAAATAAATAAAGGCCCGTGAGGCCAGCAGCTGCATGGTTACATGGTCTCTGACCATGCCCTAGGACCCCTACAGATACACTTTGGAGTCAGAGTTCAGGATCCAGTTTCTCTCCCGAGCCCTCACCCAAAAGTGCATTTTACCTGTGAAGAGAGTGGCCTCCTGGATGAGATGAGGTGTCTGGGGTTGTGTGCGTTTGAATGTGACACACTGACGGATGGGAAGAGGAAGTGATGCTCAGCAAGACTGGATACTAAAAGCCCGGGGAGTTGAAATCTACAGGACATGAGGAAGAAATAATTACATGCTTTGACGAAACTAGCTTTTATCATCATGTGTTAAAAGTTTATAATAAAAGCCCAGGTGCTTGAACACTCTGTTGAGTGTGGCTAAGAATACTCTACAGACACCCTCTGTTCCTAAGAACAGAGATGGACAGAGATGACACAAAAATGCTCTTTGTGACAAAACAACTGTTCCTATCATTGATTCTAGAGCCGCTGATGTAGAGGTTTTCCTTGTGTGCATATGCATAAGAACTTGTAAGCAAATGTAAAGACATTTCTTTAAAGAAATTTGCTCCCAAATAAAGCAATGCCATTTTATCCTATAAGGACAATAATATGCACAAAATGACCTTAGAGGATGAGATTGCGTCTCCCTGAAGAGTTCAACTTGATCTCACTGTGATAGTTGATCCTCATGGCTAACTTCATTGGGTTTCTAATCACCATGAAAACACCTCTGGCTATATCTAAAAGGATGTTTCCAAGAAGGTTAAACTGAGAAAGGAAAGCTCACCGTGAATGTAGGCATCACCACCTCTGGGCTGAGCTCTTGACTGAACCAAAATGATAAGGTGAGCCAGCGTTCTTCTGACTCCTGACTAACGGGACCCATGGTCTCTCAGCATCATTCCACGGATGCTGAGGATGTTCCTCTCAGAGTCCTTTGCATTTGTCAAGTCTTTTGATTCATCTAGCCTTGGCTACTGGGCCAACGGTCCCATCCACTGTGAAGTGCACCATTCTTACTTGAGTATACTGTCACTCTCATGGGGTTAGAAGGGCCCCAAGGAAACAAAGAGAGATAACCATCCAACTGGTTTGCGGTTTAACGTATTGGACGAGTCTTACAAAGCCACAGGAGACTGGACCTACTTAACGTCTCCCACAGTCCTCCCAGTCCTCCTCCATACCACACATTCCCCTGCCTGTGGCAGATGGTGGGAAGACCGAGGAGGAGACACCTCTGGTAGAACCATTCTCCTTCTTAGTACTGTGGCTTAACACTGCAGGGAGGGCATGGTCCCCCATAAGGGTGCATCTGTCTGGCTCATTTCACCTCATGTTATACAGACTTTACGGTCTTGGTGAGACACTGTTACATTCCTGAAATAGCCAGACAGAGTGGCAGGGAACAGGCTGGTCAGAGCTGTATAATGGAACAGCTTATATCCATTAGCAGTGCTTATTATTTAATGAGTGAAAAACAGTTCTTCCTCTAATATTATGTGAGGAAAGGACTCAGAATTATGTGCCAGCAATGACCTCACTGATGAAGAAATATATATTTTCACATATTTGAGCACAGAAAAAATAGAGTAGGAAGAAATACACCTTTACATTAAGAGTCTCTGCCTCTGGAGAGAGAGTTATGGGCAATTTTAATCATACACTAATATTCAAAGTTTTTTCAAGTTTAACAGCTAATTTTTTAATTGAAATTTTTTCACACAATATATTCTGATCATGTTTTTCCCTCTCCCAAGTCCTTCCAGATCCTCCTCAACAACCCATGGTCTTTGTTTAAAACACAGACAACGCAAACAACTGCTCTCAGAAAACCCACAAGAAGCAAGCGTATACACACACACACACACACACACACACACACCACAAAATCAGAAATCATAATAAAATGCAAAATACCAGTAAGAAAGAAAGAAAGAAAGAATGAAAGAAAGGATGGACAACTGAAAAGCCCAAATAAAGAAATACACAACAAAAGGTCTACAAAAATGCCAGTAAGTTTATTTTACATTGGCCATCTAGTACTGGGCATAGAGCCTACCTGAAGTGTAGTTAATATAATAAATATATCCAGTGAAACTCCATTAGAGAAAACTAATCTTTTATAACTTCTACAGTGTATATAAATTGCCAGTCAGAAAATAAAATGGGCCCTAAGAGATGGGCATGACTTTATCTTCCTAGTGCAGATTGCCCAGGACCTGAGCACTGAGACAGCAGGTAAGACTCACCCTCCTGAGTACAAGAAGAACAAAGGACTTAGGGGTCCCAGCCCAGTGCTAAGCTTGGAGCTGTGGAACTGCAGAGTCTGCCTCCATCCCTGATCTAGGGTCCAAGATCTGTTTCCAGAGCTTGACCCAATCTTCCTGAGCAAGTCACTCTAGGGTCACCCTTAACCTGTGACCTCTCCCACCTAGTCCCTTCCTCTGGGCTCTTCAGTATTCTTTGGGGTTCAGACTTTTCACTCTGGCACTTTCAGCTTTCACTCTCCCTGACATGAAAAGTTAGACAAGGCACTTACACTTAGCTGTGGTGGGAAAGAGCTTACTCCAGGCAGTACAGACATCAGAAACCACTAGAATGATGGAGAAACAGAAGTCATCTGATGGGAAAATAATCATGGGAGTTCAGTATTCAGAGGAAGAGATCTGGGAAAATGTGCATGGGATTTGTGTTGCCAGAGCCAGTAACATGGTAGCTTCCCTCAGACCCACGTGACCCAAACCACAGTGCATGAGAAATACATTTATTTTTCTAACTCAAAATGGCAGGCACACACGCCTTCAGTCTTGGGAGATTAAACTGACCAGTGATGTACAGCTTTTTAACAAAAGATGCTGTTTTCTTGGAGAGAACATGGAAGTTATTTTCTGCTTTACACAGGGTTGGGGAAGGCTTTCCAGAATGCGGTTCCTCCGCAATACATAATGGGTAACTGAAACCTCAAGCTTTCCCACAAAAAAGAGTTTTGTGGAGTTATAGCCCTGAGAAGTCTGTTTCTCTATTTGAGACTCAAAGATACTAATGGACATGTTTTTACAGAGCCAGTCCTCACTGGGAGATTATTGTGAGTGGTAGGCAAATCCCCAATGGTTGAGCTCAATTTTTGGTGAGTGTGATAGTCTCCACTTCTATGAGAATGAAGAGAAAGCCAGGTAAAGAGTGTGACTACGAACTCCTGTGCACCAACCCTTCCAGAAGACTTTGTACAAAAGCAAAATACATTTAAAAGAAGTTTAGATTGATGAATTATGACAAGGGGGGAACCTTTTCCAAAAATGTATCACAAATCCATTTTGCATTCCTATAAGCTCCTTTCTGCCACCCACCAAGCCTGGGGAGTCACGCGACTCACCAGTAGTTCTTGTGTAAAAGTCAGTCTTCTTCATGGTACCCCAGAGCATCTCAAGGTCACCCTCCCACAAGCAAGCAGTATAAGACCAATCACTTAGTATGCCATACTTAGGTCTATGTCAGTTACAAGCTCTCTGTCTTAGTCACTGAGGAGACACCATAACCACAGCAACTCATAGAAGAGAAAATATTTAATTGGGGCCATCTAACATTTTCTGAAGTTTATTCCATTATTATCATGGCAGGAAACATGGAAGCATGCAGGCAGGTATAGTCCTGGAGGAGAAGCTGAGAGTTCTACATCTGGATTCTCAGGCAGCAAAAAGAGTGACATTGGACCTGGCTTGGCCTTTTGAAACCTCAAAGCCCACATCAATGTCACACCTCCTCCAACAAGGCCACACCTCCTAACCCTTTCCAATGGTCTCACTCTCTGGTAACAAAGCAGTCAAACCTATGAACCTACTGGGGTCATTCTCTTTCAAACCACCAAAGTCTCGAAGAGCGTCTCTGTCTCTACAGGCCAGGGCAGAAGTCCAGGAGCTCTATCCAGGGCAGAGTAAACACGTCCTCCCAGGCTGGGCAAAGCCTATAGAGTTCCATTTCTTTCTCATGGACCATGCTCAAGGAATACACCTCTGTACCCAGCTCAATCTTATGGAAGATGTTGTTAAAGAGAAATCCTTGTCTTTCCTTGATCTTCATCAGTGTCCCCAACAGCAAGGGGCTTGAGCAGCTACCACAGCTTCTTTGCAGTTCTTACTGCCTCACTTCTCCTGTTTGGCTTGATTTGGCTTTTTGTCTTACAGGTAAATTTATTAGAATTTCTCTGGGAACAAAAGAGTTTTTGATTAGATTATATTAGGTAAACTCAGGATAAATTAGATCATAATAGAATAATTTCTTTATAATGTCAACTGTAATTTGGCCAACATTCTATATAAGCTCTATAAGAATACCACACACACACACACACACACACACACACACCAATGTTTTAACATTTCAGTGCATGGTGATCCTCAGAAATGAGGACCTTGGATCAATTGTTGCTTTGGAAAATAGATTTCAGTGATACTGAACTTGGAAAAAGTCCCTCAGATACACACTGCAGCTCCTCTCACTTTTGATCAGGACCCTCCAAGATCATCTTGGCTCTCAATTCACTGGTGATCTGCAATTCCTACATCTAAAGTATAAACTTAGGGAAAAAATGGTTTCCCGCACATTACAAAACAATGTCAGAGAATATTTGAGAAGAAAGAGACTAAATGTGATACATAAAATTTAAAGTATTTGATAAAGTTCTGAATTGAGCTAACCAGAACTGCATATGTGTGAGCATGTGTTTATATATTGTATCTCTGTATGTATGTGTCTTAAAATTCCATGATCTTCCATCCCTCTGGGAATAGCCTGGGCCTCACTAAAACAGAAAGCTTCATAATTGCACAATGCTTATGGGATCCTCCTGTATTATATTATTTAATACCCAGAAAAACTTAGGATATTAGTAATACATATAATGTATGTGAAGAAACTGAAGCTGACAGAGCTAAGCTGTACAAGGTCACACAACAAGGAACTGACCAGCATCATAGATGATTTGTGATTTTAAAATTTGCAATTCTATTCTCAGAAATTTGAGGCCCTCATTTCTCACAGAGGTTTAATAAATCTTTTCATCAAAGGAAGAACTTCCTTAGTTAGCTTTGGATCTCCATGGAAATCAGACCTGGTTTTGCAATTGACTCTGCTTTGGTGTGGCTGGTCTTGCAAGACCAAGTAGAACAGGTATAAAATGATCACAAAAGCCAACAACATATACACACAGCTACAATAAATAAACATACACATGTTTACACACTCACACATGCACACATACAAATACAAACACACACACACCTACACATACACAAACATGCATACATATACAAACAAACACATGCCCATATGCTCACAAATACATACAAACACTCACACAAACACACACAACTCTACACACTTAAAAATTCACATAAACACCTATACTTATACACACACACACAACTTCCCTCTGAAGTTTTTGAGTTCATTTTCTGGGAAATGGATTCTATAAAACCGAGAGGCACTTTAATGAAATAGTCTTGACCCAAAGGAGCTGTGCGATTCACTGGATTATTGGAAAATTCCAAAGAGCATGTGGGTCAAACTTTTACTATCCCATGGAAGAGAAAAAATAAGAATGCAGATGTAAGGCTTTGGTTTTAATTGGTTCTTATCCATATAGGAACAGAAGACCTTTGGGAAATTAGAGAGCTCAGGATGAACTTAAGGGTAAGGGGAACTTCTCAAGGAGATCACTAATAGAAACATCAGTGGTGATACTCTAACTTTCTGACTTTATAAAACATGGAAAGAGCTTGTTAGATGATGATGATGATGATGATGATGATGATGATGATGATGATGATGAGATAGAATGGTAGCAGAAGGATTTATTCTACTATTTTTACTTTAGACACTGGGCATGATATTCATCTTTGCTCTCCATTAAATATTTGTAACAACCATTATTTGTATGTATATATAATTTGTCCAGTTTAGAACATGTGGAAACTGAGGTTAGAAAATTTGTATTCCTCAACTAATGCCCCCAAAAGCTTGTGACAGTGAGAGGATTTGTGCCCAATTCTATCTGACACAGGCTAGCACCCATGCTTGTTACCTGAATGTCCTGCTCACACCTGACACAGTACTGGGTAGACATTACCCATGTCCCTCCACAGTGATTTGGTGTTTTGGACTTTCATGATTTGCTGTTTATTTGCCTTAAGTTTCATCCTTATTTTAGAAATACAGAAGAGGGCCAATAATTACACCTCTTTATTCCTTGGGGTAAGATTATTTCTCAATGGGATATGTTGGAAAAATTGAAACATAGAACCCAAGGGAGCTAAGGAAGTCTTTGAAAGGACTGTAGAGATGCAGGAAACTGTGGAAGAAAGGCATTAAGATATGGCTGCACAAATTGCCCTGTGTGACCCTTGATGACCAGAAGAAATATTCTCTAACAGGGACCCCACTACAGTTGGCTAACACCCAAAGTGAACAACAGCCAACAGACCAAAGAAACATAAACAGATAAATGATAAGAAACATATCTCACTATCAAGGGCATACTTCACTTTAATGTAAAATAATGAGGAAAGGTATTTCAAAAAAATGAACCTATTTCTACATTTAAAAACAACTCAGGACATAAAAGTATAATTTAACAAAAGAATAGGATTACTAAAGAAAACCTAACTGAAATAAAATTGGAAATGAAAAACTCAAGATGTCAAACAACAACCTCACAGATAAGCCTCAACAACAGATGAAAAGACACAAAAAAGAGAATTTCAGGTCATAAAGACAAGATAGACGAAAGAGATACCTTGGTCAAAAAAAATGCTAATTCTAAAAGAATACAGGTACAAAACATCTGAGAAATTCTGAGACATGGAAAGATCAAATCAATCAGTATAGAGTACAGAGGAAGGAGAGCATGCCAGGCTGACAGAACAGAAAATATATTTTAGAAAATCATAAAAAATCTCAAATTAAAGAAAGAGATGTATATCAAGGTAGAAGAAGCATACAAAATACCACATAGATAGAATCAGAAAAGAAATTGCCCATGGCACATAATAATAACACTAATCACTAAATGTATAGAGCAAAGAAAGGATGTTCAGGGTTGAAAAGGAAAAAGACCAAGCGGCAAATGAAGGCAGGCACATCAGTATAACGCGTGACTTTTCAATGAAGACTCTGAAAGTGAGAAAGGCCTTGAAGGACACAAGTTCTGTGAGACCACAGATTCCAGACCAGATTGGTAGACCCAGCAAGACTGCTAATCATAGTCAACTGAGAAAGGAAAACATTACATAATAAAAACAAATTGAAGCATTTTTTTACAACAGTATAGCTCTACAGAAGACACTAGAAGAGAAATTAGTCTGAAGAAAAAGTTCATTACACCAAAGAGGACACAAGGAATAAATTAATCCCATAACAGTTAATCAAAAGAGAGAACAAAACTCCACATCACAAAACAAAATAACAGGAATCAATAAACAGTTCTTATCAATAATTCTTATTATTAGTAGTCTTAATTCTCCAATAAAAAGACACAGTAGTTGCATCCCAGAAATGGGAAGGCAGGGACAAGCAGATCTCTGTTGAGTTTGAAGGCAGCATGGTCTACATGGTGAGTTCCAGGACAGGCAGGACTACACAAAAAATAATTATGTCTCAAAAAAACCCAAATGACACCAACTAACAGATTGGATTTGAAAACAAGATCCATCTTTCTGTTGCATCCGGGAAATATAGCTTGCTATCAAGGACAGACATAACATTAACGTTAAACAATGGGAAGAGGTATTGGCCCAATAAGCCAATAGGCATAACTATCTTAATATCTGACAAAATAGACTTCAAATCAAAATTAATGAGAAGAGATAGTGAACAATGCTACATACTCATTAAAAGCAAAATCCACCAAGAAGACATTATAATTTTTAAAATGTATAAACCAAAAAAACCCTAAAACCAAAAAACAAACAAACAAGCAAACAAACACAAGGGAACCCAAGTTGATAAAAGAAACACCATTAGTGCTAAAATCACATATTGACCTGAATAACTTCATTAACTATATTCCATTAGTAGACAGGTCAACCAGACAAATCTTAACACAGAAATTCTGGAGTTAATGTCACGAATCAAATGAACCTTGCAGCCACGTACAGAACATTCCACACCAAAAACTGAAGAACACTCTCCTCTCAGAAGATGATGGAACTTTCTCCAGATTGATCACATATTAGGACAAAAAGCAAGTCTCAACCAATATAGAAAAAGATGAAATAAAATAGCATCCTGCATCCTCTCTGAGCACAATGGGTTAAAGTGGGATATTATCAACCACAGAATCAGCAAAAAGAATATGGACTCGGGGAAAACAAAAAACTCAGTACTAAATGAAGATGGAAATTAAGAAGGAAATTGAGAACTTTTTAGAACTGAAGTGAAAGCACACATAGTGGAAATGTATGGAAGGCCAACTGAAGGCAGTCCTAAGAGAGAAGCTCACAGTGCCAAGTGCCTACACCAAAACATTGGAGAGATTTAGTATTAGTAACTTAGCAGCACATTCAAAAGATCTAGAAAAAGAATAAGTAAGATCCTAAAAGAATAGACAGCAAGAACTAACCAAAGACACAGAATATTCGAATTAATAAAATTAAAAATGAAAAAAACAACACTGCATCATATAACAAGAAAATTAAGAGAATTACGATATACTTTTAAAATCTGTATTCCACCAAACTGGAAAACCTAAAATGAATGGAGAAATTTCTTGATAGATGTGACCTACAGAACATAAATCAAGATGAAATAATTACACAGTGAATTAGAAAACAGTAAATAAAAATCTTTCACTGAGAATGATTCCAGGATCAGATGGACTCCATGTAGAATCTACCAGACCTTCAAAGAAAAGCGAATATCAATGCTTCTCAAATTATTTTGCAAAATAGAAACTGAAAGAACATTTCCTATTTCCTTTTTAAAGAAGTGACTATTATTCCGATACCTCACTGTGTAAAGAAAAAGTAAATTATAGACCAATATCCCTTCATGAAATAGATGTTAACATTCTCAGTATAATACTTGCAAACTGAATTCAAGAATACTCCAAAAAAGATCACCCACCATGATCAGGTTGGCTTCATCCTGGAGATACAGGGATGGCTCAGCATATGTAAAGCAATAAACTTAATCCAGCACATAAACAGTCTGAAAAACAAACAAACAAGCAAGCAAACAAGCAAACCCACATGATATTCTTACTAGATGCAAAAAAGGCCTTTAGCAAACTCCAACATCCCTCCACAATAAAAGTCCTACAATGGCAAGGGATACAAAGGGCATATCTCACCATAGCAGAGGCAGTTTACACCAAGCCCATAGTCAACATCATTCTGAATGGAGAGGGACTCAAAGCATTGCCTCTGCAATCAGGAACAAGACAAGGATGTCCACTGTTTCCACGGTTATTCAGCCTAGCACTTGAAAGCTTAGATAAAGCAATAAGACGACTGAAGGAGGACCCAGGGGATAAAAATAGGAAAGGAAGAAGTCAAAGTATATTTTTTATTATTTATTTACTTACTTACTCACTTACAGATTCACTTTACACCCAGCTCACTGCCCTCCTCCTGGTCACCCCCTCCCCAATCCTTTCCCTATCCTTCCCCTTATCTTCTGAGCAGGTAGAGCCCCCCATGTGTATTCCCTCACCCTGGCACATCAAGGCTCTGTGAGGCTAGGTGCTTCCTTTCCCACTGAGGACAAACAAGGCCCAGCTAGAAGAACATATTCCATATGCAGGCAATAGCTTTAGGGTTAGCCCTCATTTTAGTTGTTCAGGACCCACATGAAGGACAAGCTGCATATCTGTTACATACATGTGGGGAGGCCTAGGTCCAGCACATGTATGCTTTTCGGTTGGTGGTTCAGTCTCTGAGAGCCCCAAGGATCCAGGTTGGTTGACTCTGTGGGTCTTCCTGTGGAGTTCCTATCCCCTTTGAGGCCTGCAATCCTTCCTCCTATTCTTCCATATGAGTCCCCTAGCTCCACCCACTGTTTGGCTGTGAGTATTTATATCTGTCTCAGTCAGCTGCAGGGCAGAGCCTGTCAGAGGACAGCCATGCTAGACTCCTGTCTGCAAGCTTAACAGTGTATCATTAATAGTGTCAGGGACTAGTCCTTGAACATGAGATGGATCTCAAGTTGGACTGGTTATTGGTTGGCCATTCCTTCTGTCTCTGCTTCATTCCCAAACTCTGCATTTCTTATAGACAGGATAAATTTGGGTCAAAAGTTTTGTGGGTGGGTTGGTATCCCTATCGCTCTATTGGGGTTCCTGCCTGTCCACAGGAGGCAGTCTCCCCAAGCTCCATATCTCCAATGCTGTGAGTCACAGCTAAGTACACCCTTTTTGATTCTTGGGCACCTCCTCTATCTCAGTTCTCTTTGTGGAGATGTCCTCTACCCTAACCCCCAAAGTCAAGTATTTTTATTTGCAGATGGCAATATAGTTTTATAAAGGCCAAACAGCACAGGCTATTTCTAAGATGATTGGCTGTTCTCCATAACCTATTGATAAGTGCCTATTGCTGAGAACAATGCTTATGTCATCGAACATGGCGAAGTCAACCTGGTGTCCAACTAGAAGCTTTACTGCTACTGACTAGCATCCCTGGTAGTATAGGGTACACTTCATGATCCTGGAGGAGAAAGACAGGCATCAATATAACCCAGCTACAAACTCTGGAACCTGCAAGAGCAACCTTCTCAGTGGGGAGTAACCATTTTTTCTTTTTTTAATTTAAGGCCCAGTCCATGAAATGCAGTCCATACCTGACCTTGATAAAGTAGCCAGAGCCTGAGGTAGGACCTGGACCTAGGCCTAGGAGAAAACCTACTACTATTTATTATACTGGAAGAACATAGAAGGAAATGGCTCCTAATGACACATTGCTATACCCATGGATTAATGCCTCACTTAGCAATCATCAGAGGTGCTTCCTTTGGCTGTACATGGGAACTAACACAGAGATCCACAACTGGACAGAGAATGAGAGACGCTGGAGCACTCAGGGGTGTTTTCATCAAACCTCTCCCCTCTAGGCTCAGGGATCTGTAAGCAAGAGGAGGTAGAAAGACTGTAAGAGCCAGAGGTGGTAGATGATTCCAGAAAAACAGTGTCTTCCAGACACAATGGCACTGAGGTATACATGAATGCACAGAAACAGAGGGAGCACATAATAGACCTGCACAGGTTCAAGCAGACAGGGCCCAGGCATTGAGAACAGGAAGTGACTGCAAAGTCCCATGCCAAACCAAGAAGCTGTTTGCAGCTGGCACCTGCTGAGAAAGGAAACATCAGTTCTGTCCAGTGGCATGTCACTGGATATATCAACTAAATTCCAAGGTAAGCCATATGCCAGGTGACCAATACAAAATAAGTTCCATGTTTTATTCTCTTGTTTATGTGGACTTTTTGCCTTGTTTTGCTTTGTTAGGATATTTTGTTTGGTTGGTTTTTGTTTGTGTGTTTTCTGTTTGCATGTTTTGATTTTAGTTTTGGGGGGTTATTTTGCTTCTGTTTTTGTTTTTTAGAGGGAGGAGTAGGGAGATGGATCAGGAGGGGGAGGAGCAGAGGGAGAGGAAAACACAATCAAAATATATTTTATAAAAAAGTTTTAGTTATTAAAAGGTGCCTTTTGGTATGTGGGTTTATGGTCCAGCTGTGGTTCCATGTCCTCTGCTTCTTCACACTCAGGGTGCCCAGATGCTGCTGGACACCAGGCTGGAAGGATGAACTGGAGTCCAAAACGGGTGGGGTTCTGCAGGATCCTGGTCTGGCTGGGAGTGGGGTTGTGGGGAGAGCTTCTCTGGGGGTCTTAGTGGTATAGCTCTTTAGAGAAGGCCTTCTCTGATGATCTTCAATGAAACAGTTCTCTTAGATGATCTTAGCTTGTGTGTATAATTTTATTCAGGGTGAGCTTGTACACACACAGGTTCTTCAGTGTGAGCCAGGAGTATATGTGGACCTTAGAGAGTGGGAAGGAGTTGTCAGGGTAAATGAAAATCATTGGCTAGAGTTTAAAGTTCTGTCAATGCCTCATTTGAATGGAGAGATATTCCAGGAATCCCAGAAGCTTGCTGGGTAGGTTCTTGCGGGGGGGAGGGTAGGGGGGCAAGGAGCAGTGTGGAGGAAGTTTGTAGGTCTGCCAGCCAAGGACTACACAACCTTCCCTGAGTAGAGGGTGTGGGAGGTCAGGTTCCCCAGACAAGGGTAGAGAATCAGAAGGAGAAGCCATGCTGGTAAGGAGAGTCCTCCATTTTGCACTGATTTCAGATGACCTATCTGGTCATAGTAGGCTCTGACCTTAACTATCAGGGTTTCCCCACAGTGGCTAGCTGGAAGGTAATAACAAATATCACCTTCCATTTTAGGCAATGGGGTCAATTCTGTTGGAAGCCTGAAACTGTAAGTATTGTTCTTTTTAATTGTTTAAAAGCTGTCATTGACAATCACATCTCCCATGTGATATTTTGATACAGTTATACATTGCAGATAGATTAAGTTGAGCTAATTGAATTGAATGCTCTCAATTACTTTTATTTTTGTGGTAGGAACACATAAAATATTTTTTAGCAATTTTGATATTTATAATACATCATGACCGTTACTTAGCTACCATGTCCTACAATAGACTGCTAGCAGCCATTCCTCCTGTCTAGCTTAACTGTTCTTTACTTTGATCAAACTTTATTACATTTGCTCTCATTGTACACATGTCATGGGTCAAGTAAACCTACAGCCACACTGAGTGAGGCCTGACTGACTGATCACAGCATTAGAGGTTTCTAAGCACAACATAGATGAACTGATGTTCTCAGAAAAAAAGCCACACCTGAGCCAATTTTATACCACTGACTGATTAGACTGTGATTGTGGAGAACTGGAATATTGCAAGTCAGAAGCCAAAATACCTTGGGCTATCATTAGCCATGTCAATAGCTATTTATGTTCATCTCTGTGATAATCTTAACATTGTCCCTGTGGTTATTAGGCTCTGCCAAGCCAGAGAAGAGAATGGGATCAAATGGCATCTGGGCCTAAAGCACAGACTTGCCTACTTTGCTATAACCCATCTTCCTGAAGTTCCTACAATTATACTTTTGGAATACTTTGATTAGTGATGATGTTCTGCTATTTTAAGAAGCTTCATGAAGCAGTTCCCATGTTGGGATATGGTATTTGTAGTAACCAGAATCCTATTCGAAGACTGTATTTGTATCTGGCTTGAGAATGAACCTATTCTTGTTTCCCTTGAGGTGAGAACTGTGCTTTTGCGTCGACATAACCCAGCTCTGAACAAGTTTCCACACCGGTCTATTAGTGCTCCAGCCCAGACTGACACGCTGCCTCCTGGTCACAGCTCATGATCAGAAATGACTGTGTGATTACAACTATCCTTGGGACACTCCGAGAAGAAAATGGAAACCTATTGCACAGGTGAGCAGCCCCCAAAGCTTCAGGCCATCACTAAGGAAGATTCTCTCGATGAATACATCTCAGAATCTGATGCTTCTCTGTGGGGCAGAGATTTGGCATTGCGTACGCTCAGCACACATTTT
Source organism: Rhynchomys soricoides (assembly GCA_019843965.1). Lineage (NCBI taxonomy): Eukaryota > Metazoa > Chordata > Mammalia > Rodentia > Muridae > Rhynchomys > Rhynchomys soricoides. Next base: position 898,134 of record JADRCH010000107.1, on the reverse strand, counting down.
CTCCAAAACGCATTTCATTCATTGCCTTGTTTGTTAGACTCACGCTGCGTTGTAAAACCATTATTTATCACAAGGTCACCCTCTTCTGTCGAGTGGATATTCCCTACAACTAAAGTAAGTCAAGAATGTGTTTCTGAAATATGTTTGGGATGGGGATAGGGCAAGATGGGCCCAGCATTTGCAGTGGGAGGGTCTTGTCATTTTGATCAAAGGCACAGTCCTGTCTGCTGCCTCAATTATAATTTCTCCCTAAGCATTATCTTATCAGATGTATTGTATGAGATCTAAAAATGGTGGATTTCTGACTGATGTGAATGATTCATCGTATTGTAATTTTATGTGAATATTATGATAGCCAAGTGGAAGGGGAATTTCATTTGTATGCTATGAGAGCTTTGAAAAATCAAACTTTACTTTAAAAATAAATTTTTCTTGCCATGAGGCATTCCTTTTGTGTCATCCCTCACCTTGATGGGGATGTGATGGACCCTTTATAATGAGATGTCTCTGAATCATGCTGGAAGATGTCAAAATAAAATGAAGATCTCAAAAAGGAATCGTTTCCCATAATTTTTCCCCAAAAAAGGCAAATCACATCTCAATTTTAGTAAGCAAATATTTCATTTCCTGTAAGTTATATATAAATATATAATCATCTGAAGTTCGTTAAAATGACTCAAGAATTTTGCCGAGGCACTAATGGCTGTCTACCACATCCATGCCTCATGCTGCACATGACAGGAAACTCGACATTATGAGAAGCCATCTCAGCCTCCAAGATCTCACAGTCTGGGTAATACAGAATATCACAGGTGAGTTTGTGCAGAAGCAAAACTTGAAGACAGGGCTTGTATGAAGCAGAGGATCTCAACCTTCAGAACCCTGCAACCCTCTCTACACCTCCTCATGTTGTAGTGACCCCCAACCTTAAGTTATTTTCATTGCTATTTCATAACTGTAATTTTGATACTATTATAAATCATAATATAAATATCTGAGTGTTCTATTTCTCTTACCCATCCTCTGTGAAAGGGTCATTCAAGCCCCCAAAAGGGTTGTGACCCACAGGTTAAGAATTATTGGTGTGAAGGAATGGTTCATCAAGAACACGCATCCAGAGAAACCAAGAGATGAGAAAAGATCAGGATACACACACAAGGGGAAAGGGCCAAACAGACCTAGGACTTCAGGCAAAAATCACATAATGCATAGATTCAGCCTAAACCTTCAGGAGGATTCTGACTGTTGACTTTGTGTAAATGTTTCCTGATCTGAGGCAAAGAGCTAAATGTCTAGATCCTTGATCTTTTCCTTTTGTATCAAAGGAACATAAGCAATTAGGTAGTCAGAGCAATGTATTCCAGAGTCAAGGGCTACTCTCCAAAAGAGCTTTTCAGGTCTTAGCCACTGAAGCTTGAGTTAACCAAATGCTTGAGGATGTACAAATGTTGACTCCAGGGAATCTGAGGAGAGAGATAACCATTAGAGATTCAGTCTATGCCTTGTGTCTCTCAAACCCACCCATACTAAGTTCATGTTCTACCATCATGACATCTCCAAGATGGTTGTCAGCCTACTCTTTCTGGCATGATCAACACTTGTCACTGTGATTGCCCGTCTATGATTTGGTGAGCGTGGCAACAACCAGCTCATGATAATTAAGTCTGATAGCCAGCTAATTACTCAACTAGTCAGTGTCCACAGAACCTTGAACCTGGCCAAGATACTTTTCGATGACTCTTTGATGTAGATGGCACGGCTTTGATCCACGGCTATGTAAATGAATTATATGACTCTCCTATTCAGACCAGTAAGCGACACCATATGGTATTTGTATCTTCTGAATATAATTCTTCAACATAGGCCATGCAGAGTTACATGCCTGCGGGACAGGGCTTCTGGTGTTTTTCTAGATCTTCTACAGTGGCTCTATTTTTCTGAAGCTACTCAAACTCTGAATCTTGTAAGTTACTTGTAAATTGACTAATAGAATACTTTTATATATGGCTCATGCTGTTTTCAAAACTTTAATAATCCTAATGTCTTTTAACTTAAAGAAAAGGGTCTGGTGAAATGACTCGTGGGCTAAGCTTGTAACAAAGTTTGATGACCTTAGTTCAATCCCCAGGAGAGAATTGACTCCTGCAAGTTGTCATCTGGTCACCCCCCCCCCATATATATAGGCACATACATCCATACACATTAATAAATAAATTCAATAACAATACAATTTTAACCCAAAACATTAATAACCCTCAAAACCTTATTTCTTAATGATAGATGGTGCAACGTATCAAAGTTTTAAATGGTTTAGTCTGCCTATTATCACTACATTCCTTAAAACTCATTAATATAGCCAGATTTAAAATATTGTAGCTTACCTCTCATACCATAAAGTGCAGCTAGAATACTTGCTACTTTGTGTTCTTCATATTCTAGAGATATACCAGCCATATAATAGACACATGGGATACCCTGGAATGACTAATGGCTGTGCCTTCAGATTGTATTGTGACACAAGAAAAGAATTCACCTAGTTCAGAATCAATTCTTTGAGCAAATGTGCATGGTTGTCCATTCCAGGTGAAGGCAAACTTTCTGGTCTTCCTTTTCTATGGGCAGTGGAAGTATAACTCGCCAACCCTAGACATCTCACAAGCCAGAGTCTGACACATACAACTCATCTACCATGGTATCTAACACTGGAACTGCTGGGGGTTTAGGGTTGTTTAGGTCTTCTTTCAGCTCATGTGATCCATAAGGGTTTGTGCATGTGCATGTATGGGGGGTGATGCTACCTGTGTGTTAGTACATGTATGTGAAGGTCAGAGGACCACTTTTGGAAATGGCCGTCAAGAGGTTTCTATATTTGTGTTTGAGATGGTCTATTATTTTCCTGGAACTCTGTCCAGTAGGCTAGGCTACCTGGCCAGTACGATTCTGGAATCTGCCTGTTTCTGTCTCCCATCTATCCATTGCCAGGGTTATAATCCTGTACCTCCATACATGGCTTTATATTTTTTTAAATGTAGGTTCTAGCTATATGAATTCAGGTCCTTATAGCCTCAAGGTATGTGCTTTACTGACTAAGCCAACTCTCCAGCTTCTACAAAGTAGACTTCAGTCAGCCATAGCTACATACTTGTCTTAGGGTGAGGAAGTATCTGCATCCTCCTTATAGTCCATGGTTGATGTTTGTGGTCAGCAGCATGATGATCTTAGTACTCAATGCATTGTGTTCTTCAAAAATCTATGTTAAAGACAAAACTCCCAGTACCTCAGGATGGGGCTTTATTTGGAAATGGGGTCTTGACAGGTGTCTGGATTGGGTTTTATTGCTGTAAAGAGACACCATGACCACAGCAACTCTTATAAATGAAACTATTTAAGGGAGCTGGCTTACAGTTTCAGAGCGTTAGCCCATTATCATCATGGCAGGGAGCATGGTGGCATCTGGGCAGACGTGGTGCTGGAGAAGAGGTTGAGAATTTTACATCTTGATCCAAAGGCAGCAGAAGGAGACTGTGCCACACTGGGCATAACTCGAGCTTATAAGACCTCAAAGCTCTCCTCCCCAGTGACATCCACACCTACCCCAACAAGGCCACACCTCCTAATAGTGCCACTTCTTATGGCTAAGTATTCAAGCACATGAGTCTATTGGGCCATTCCCACTCGAATAACAACAAGTATAATTAGTTAAGATGAGGCCTTACTGGAATAGGATGGGCTCCGGATCCTGTAAGATTAGTGCCTTTATGGAAATACTGCCACTAAAGACAGAGATCAGACAGGGCAGCCACTAGAGGATTGCTTTAAAATCTAGGCACTAACTCCAAGGATTTACACCTACATTAGAACCTAGGGAGAGGAAAACCTGCCCCAGAGTCAAGCCCTCATGACACCTTGCTTACAGCCACCTAGGCGTCTGCATTACAAGAGGAGCAGATTCTACCACGGAAAGTAACTCACTTCTTTCTGGGGATTTATTCTGGTTGTCATAGTGTAACACACAGAACGTCCAGCAATTCAACCCATGAATTCAGACATGTGAGAGTGAAGATGCAGAATTAGCCCAGGCTGTCCTTCCAGATGAAATGTTCACACCAGAGAGAATCTTGCTTTATGTGCCAGGCTCTTCACTGGCGTCCATACTTGGTGTATATAGCTTTTGCTGTAATGAATCATGGTACACGTTGCCCATACTTGAGAAACCCATCTCCCCTGGTAAGAGATAGTCTTATTTCTGCCTTGTTGGAGTATCCAGGTATCTAGAGGTCTGGGAAAAGGGATTCGGCATCAGGAATAGGGATGGGTACCATTCCAGGGATAGGTATTATTGAACTTATCCCACTGGCCTATTACTACCTTATTCTGGCTCCTATTTATTCTAGACAATTTATCACCAGGAAAATAAAAACAGGGAGTAGTTGAGTACCTACAATGACCCTCTAGCTAGTGTTCCCCAGCTAGAGGAACCCCAGCGAAAGATATTAAGACATTTGAATGATTGTGATCTCCAGAGGAAGGTAGAAGGGTGAGATGGAAGGGGTGAGGTGGAAGGGGAGGGGGGAGGGGTAAGCTGGGAGGGGTGAAGTGGAAGGGGGAGGGGGAGGTAGGAGGGGTGAGATAGAAGGGGTGAGGTGGAAGTGCTAAGGTGGAGGGGTAAGCTGGGAGGGGTGAGGTGGAAGGGGGAGGGAGAGGGGGAGTTAGGAAGGGGGAGCTAGAAGGGTGAGGTGGAGGGGTGAGGTGGGAAGAGTGAGGTGAAAGGGGTGAGGCGGGAGGGGTGACGTGAAGGGGTGAGGCGGGAGGCTGCAGGCTACAGAGAAGACAGGATACTGCCTTGAGCAGCAATGTAGTGAGAGCAGAAAGGCAAGAGGGCCAGCCATGTCTCTTCAGTTTACATCCAGATATCCATCCATGTTGTTCAAATGTCGCCTGCACCACACTGGGAATGAAGTGGGAGCATTTAGAAGACAGAAAATCACAATATACCTACAACTTAAATGAATAGCCCAATTGATTTCTGCATTTGTAAAAACCAAATCTGGAAATTAAAGGGTTAATTTATATCCAAACTATAACATTTTATTCTTTCTCTTACTTCTTAACATCAAGTTAGCCATTCATATTGTTTTTCACAAAGACTGTGTGTGGACTGTCAGGTATGAATTCAGGAGTAAATCTTTTTGGTGGAGCTCCCTAGAAGACAAGGTAAAGGTGGGACCTGTAGGGCCCAGGGAAGAGATTAAAGATAGTCCTGAGCCCTTACCATCTCTGCATGTGTCTTCCCCTCACCAGGGCTGATCTGTGAGTCTCCACTCGATGCTTGATAGGAGAGCCACACACCGGAGACAGCCTGTGCTTTGTGCACCAGGGTCTTCATTGGCATCCACACTTGGCTTTCAAATATTTTAGTCAGACCTAGCCACCCATATTCAGAATGCCCTGCACCCCAGCTGGATCCACCCTCATGAAGCTGAATGCCAGACAAGCTGATGTGCACAGGACGAAATGTTATAATTGAATGGTTTGGACAATCGTGGATTTAACATGCGACGAACACCAGCAAAACTCCTCCTTTTCCTTCTCTGCCACCTACAAACGAACTCGGGTGGGTGAATCTCTGCATCACTAGTTAGCCACAAAGACCTTGCCAGTAATAATTAATGCCTGATCCAAACAGAGCAGTTCCTTCAGAAGGAAGGAAGGAAGGACGGAAGGAAGGAAGGAAGGAAGGAAGGAAGGAAGGAAGGAAAGAAAAGAAAAGAAAGAAAGAAAGGATCTCACTAGAAACAAGAAAAATCTTTTTACTCCTGTTTTATTTTTAACCTGATGTGCTGCATAGTGCTGAATGTCACCAGATTGTCATTAATATCACTTTCCCTCATGTTCCATATGTGATGTGACATAGCATCTGACTAATGAAACCCCATGAACAATATGTCAACATAAAGAAGCACGCCTGGTCACAAATATGCTCAGAGAGCATTCAATTGCAAGGAAATGTATATTGAACGTGTATTCCATAGGAATAAAATTGAGTTGCATAGTTAACACATTATGTTTAGGTATACTACCTCAGAGACCAAAAGAACCCAGATACATTGTTGAATGACCTATAAAATGCACATTATCCACACATACTGGTAGCACAGACAGGCAAATGGATTCCAACCAGAGCAGGGAAGAATCATTGCAAAGGGGAAGCTTGCCTTCTCTGAAGGGGCAAACAATTGTGGAATCCAGCTGTGACTTGCTCATAAAAAGTGCTAACAAAGAGCTCCCATTATCTAGTCATAAACACCAAGTAGCATTGTTTGCTGAGATGTTGTCTTCATCCCACCAGCACCACTGAAGCGGGGCTCTGCAATGGCCAGCTCCCAAGCAGGAGCCAGTCTCCTGCTTCTCCCCTCCTACAGAAGCCCTTGCATTGTCAGCATCTGGGTCCAGCCTGTTGAAGATCATCAGATCCAGGTCCTTTGTAAAATGGTACTTGGAAGTCTGACCTGTAAGTCCTTCCCATCAACCCTCCCAGGGCCCAGAACTTTCTTCAAATGCCTTTATCTCCAAGCTAACTGTTGGAGCTTAGCTTCTTTGCACTCCATGATTTATATTCTCACAGACCCTCCTTTGCTTCGCATCTTCTTTAAAAGACTGACCTTTCTCACATTTGCTTGACTACCAGTCAGACTACGCTTCTCCAGCTCTGTGCCCAGAGACTTCCCATTACCATCCTCTACCTGCACAACTCCCTAAGGACTAAGGGGCAATACCACCATGGGTATTCTCGCTCTGCCTTCAGACTTCCAAAATGGCTGAGATTTCAGTGCTTCCATGGGTCCAGTCTTGTTCTCCATGCTCTGGTTGGGACCCCTCAGCCTTGGTTCATCCTTCCTGGGCCTCTGCACTATGCACTATTCTTCTGCACCTCACACTGTCTTTCTCTATGGATCCTGATGCTGCTGCTCACACTGTCTTTCTCTATGGATCCTGATGCTGCTGCTCACATTCTTTCTCTATGGATCCTGATGCTGCACCTCACACTGTCTTTCTCCATGGATCCTGATGCTGCTGCTCATACTGTCTTTCTCTATGCATCCTGATGCTGCTGCTCACACCCTGTCTTTATACACCATGATACCTCCCACTCGATGCATTTATATTCCTCATAACTGCCCCTTGAACCTCTTCTTGTTTCTCTGGACTTGCTTTGTTTCCACTTGAGGAATTACCTCTCATTTTACAAGCAATAAATATTAGTGTCACAAGTCTAGACATCTTGTCAACATCCATCCCCATGACCCCAACTGACCACAAGCTTGTTATTTCCACAGTGCTTGTTCCTCCGCATTTGTACATCATGCTGTCCATAAAGCAGAGCTGTGGATCACTAAGGGTCTCCCCAAAACTGAAACAAAAGCAGTCTTCCTTCTGTTTACAAACCACTGCCTCCAAGTTTGGCTAGGGTGCTGCCAATTCACTCATTCATTCATTCATTGCATCACTCATTCATCAGTCTTTAATTTTCTTGGTAGGGCTCAAGGGTTTTTGCTTAGTGGTAGGAAACATTGTAAATGACCATAGATTGTGATGCAGTGGGCATCAGGGTTGGGTATGGAAAGATAGTGTGAGCTGACAAGAGCCACGCAAGCTGTGAATAGTCCAAATGAATGTGGAGAAGAGCCCGATCTAAGGAAGGAGGGCCCACAACCTGGAAGAGAAGGAGATGAAAATGGAGAGATAAACAGGCAGAAGGTGGGGAGGGCTCCCACCTTGGAGGAGGACTTGGAAGCTCTCAGAGGTCAATTTATCCAGGGCAGGGTCAAGTTGCAATATACCCCTTAGGAGGGTCATGCTTGGAAAACAGTTGAATTGGCTAAGAGAGGAGACTGGAATAACAGTGGGATGCTTGCATGGAACCCAGATAGTGTGATATGGTTTCTTTGTGATGTAATGGCCTGGCAGTAGGGGAAACAGACATACATTGGGTGAATTAGGAGAATGAGAACTGGAGGTGCTGTTGAATCTTTGCTGTGTGTGGGAGTCAGGGCAAACTGAGTAGGCACACATGACCAGGAGAATGTGCAGATATCTGTATTTGGGAAGATGAGGACAAACCCTGCCCAGGATTTCAGTAGTTTAGCACAGGTCATGCGCCCTGCAGATTTTATGCAGTGTGAAGCCAGAACTATTCCTTCTGCATCAGGGATCTCCAGGGTTGCTAGTACACTAATCCCCCTGGCTCAGAGCACTCTGTCAGGAATGATCCCAACAAAGGCAGAAGGCAGAGGGGCCAGGGACCTAAAACTCCCTTTTCCACTGCTTCTCGACCATCAAAAGGACTTATAGACCAGGGAGATGTATAGTCAGTAAATTGACTGTCCTGCAGTGAAGACCTGAGGTTAAGCCCCAGAGCCCATGCAAAGAAGCAGGGTGTGGGGCACATACTTTTTTTTGTTTTGTTTTGTTTTGTTTTTTTAATTGGATATTTTCTTTACATTTTAAATATTATCCCCTTTCTTGGTTTCCTCCCCTCCTGGAAACTCCCTATCCCCTCCTCTCCCCCTGCTTCTATGACGGTGTTCCCTCACCTCCAACCCCCTGCCCTCGATTCCTCTACACTGGGGCATCTGTTGAGCTTCCCTAGGACCAAGGACCTCTCCTCCCATTGATGCCTGACAAGGCAGAGCCCTACAAACACAGAGGGCACAAACTTTTTAAATCTAGAGCTGGACAGGCAAAAACTGAAGGATACCAGAGCTGGTAAGGTAATGCATCTAGCCAAATAAAGATGCTTCAGGTTCAGTGAAAGGGACTCTGTCTTGAAAAATAGGATGGATGGTGATCGAGGAAGACACTCAACACTGATATCTGGCTTCAATACACACACAAACACACACACTACCAAGCCCTTTTGACAGAATTAAAGCTGTATACCTATGTTCATAAGACATTATTGTATCTATGACCAACAAACCCTGAAGGCATTCAGTAGAATGTTACTCTTCCATGAAGTCACTGTGAGAACTGACAGGCAGGGTGACTTAGAGCATGATACTTTCTGCACCCCAACCTGAACCCTGTCATTGTCCACATTAGCCAAAATCTTGAGGTCATCATCTTCTGATTCCAGAGTTGGGCCCATGTATTTTCTCTGGCCATATACAGAGTGCCAAGGGTTCACAGCTAGCCACAGTCAATGTCTGCTGCAAGTTCTGAGTCTACAGCCACTCTCTTCCATCTCCTCCACTTCTCTTCAGTTTTCGATTCTGCCTCCTTCTCCCTGATTTTGTTTCTCTTAGAATATGGGGTTGCAGTAACACAAACAATATTTGACACTTCTCCCTTTAGCAAGGGAGAATCAATTCCTGATCAAGGGCTAACGGAGTAAAGTCATAAAAGTCTTTGAATGGCACCATTAGACAAATCACCAGGAGGAAGAATACAGATAATGTCATTTAATATTAACACACAGTGTGCCATGTGTTAGAAATGAGTACTTCTTGAATGAATGAATGAATGAGCAAATACAAATAATTCTACTTGGCCATTAAAAAATAAATAAACTGCTAACCCATTCACATGTGTATTAATATATCTATCAGCCAGGGCATTAGCAAAGGCTCAGTGTTGGTCGGTAGGACGCATGGTCTACTTCTCTATTCAAGACAGATAAAACTAGAAGAAGAAATCATTATTGCAAGTAATCTGCATATGGCAAAGCATTCACACTAGTTATTCTATTAAGTCTTACTAATGACCACAGGCGTTGTCACTAATGACTTATTAATTAATTAATTACCGTTGACCTCCAGGTATTATCATTGCCATTTTTTTAATGAAAGTGTTTCACTCACATGGAGTATGGATCACGTGACTCTTGGGAGTCCCCCTACGCTAGTAGTGTAGTAAAAACCCCAGGAGAATAATGACCCCTTAAGTTTAGACTTCTGGAAACCGATTTTCTCCTTGAGCACTAACACTCTGCATGTCTAAAATGGGAAGAAAAGTGACACGTGTGCTCACTAGCATCCATCATAGGTCATTTTCACAATGGCCATCTCCTCTGGCTCTGTCCTGGTGCCCCGTAGCTCAGAGGCCATGTTACTTTTGTAAGGGGACACCGCAGCAGTGACTCCAGTCACTTGCCTCATAGTCCTGTGCATTCTACCCCACAGCTCTCATTGTGCCTATGGAGTCATCAGACAGTTACTATGTGATTACAGGAAATAATACGGTGTTTTCCTCAAGCCCGTCAGTAACCAGTGTCACCATTATACCTACCACTTATCCTGGCAACAATTAAGATATTGTTGACTTCTATGTACGTGCTTAAATAAATAAAACAAAAGGAACTGCATTTTAATGGCGTTTCAGTTGACTGGAGCATGGGTAATCTGTAGTATGAGATACCTGAGTTTGTGTAAATGATCTGCCTTTCCCAGAAGGAGATGCTTGAATTTATGTCAAATCATCATAACGGATACTCTGTTGTTCCAAGCAGCACAAAAACAGATGTATTTACAGTTCCAGCAGCTGCAGGCCCACTATTAGAAAGCCAGATTTGTACTTCCCATTATATTTCTACTTCCTTGTTTAAATCCCAGCCCTCCCTCCTGAAACAGAAGCCATAAAATAAAGGGAGGGAAGCTGGATTCAAGTAGCCAAGAAAACGCATAACACCCTTTTATCTATGAATAAAATCATGAAGCACCGAGAGAAGCAGTCTAGCGATTGTTGAGCTTAGAAACCCCCCCTTTCTATAGTGCTGTTATTTTAAACAATGTTAGAGATAGAGAGATTAGTGGCTCCCCACCCAGTTGCTCTCAGAGAGCCCAGACTGGTAGACATACAGTGTCCAGGCAATGTTAGGAATATCAGGATGTTCAGGAATCGTCAGGAAATAGCCCAATTTCTGACCAGGCTCATGATAGTCCAACATAAAAATTACTCTCCAGGCCTGACTTTTGGCCAGATGTGGCTGCATGCAAATGTTCTGGCTGATGCTAAAGCATGAAGCTCTCAGTTCGTCCCCATTTGTTTCCAAAGTTGCAGGTGAATGGTAAGTCACGGCAGGCCTGTGGATAGAGGCCTCTGCCAGGAGAGGACACGCTGGCCGCTCCTGACCACTCAGCTCCTCCGTGAACGAGACAGCTTTCTGTCTCGCTTCAGCCACCATCCTACTGGCTTTCTTCTCCATATGCTGATCACCTTATCCTAGCCAATAAACCATCGTCCAGTGTAGGATTCTAGATGAAGAACTGGGGTCCAGTAACTGAGAGAGTGCTCACCAGGCCTAACATTTGCAGGAACATTAAGAAAGCAGAGGGTGAAAATTACACAGAAGTACTTCTCAATAGTCAAGGATCTGTTTACATTAAGTGTCTTTTACCCTGTGAGGTAATGAGTTTCTTAGGTGTGAGAAACTGCAAATCCCTGTGTCATGGCCCCCAACTTGTGAGGAAAACTGAGTTGTCTCCACTGTGCACATGAAGTTTTAACCCCTTGAGTTCCCATTCAATTTAATTAGATAGCTGGTAGCTGAGACTACCTCAAATATATCTAGGTGCTGGGCCGGGGCAATAGCGCAATGTGTAAAATATTTGCTGAGAAAACTTGAGGACTTGAGGCAGGGTCCTTGCATTCTTGTAAAAGCTGGGAACTTCAGTGTGCATCTATGACCTCGGTGCTGGTGCTGAGGTAGACAGCTGATCCCTGCAGCTATAGATGTGGGTTCAGTTGCTGAGCTCCAGGCAGATCCTGTGTCAAAAGATAAAGGGGGGAGAGACACATGGGAGGGGGGGAGAGACAGGAGAATACACCAAATGATGACCGTGAATCTCTAAACACAGGAGCAAACGTACATGTGCATCCTCAACACACACACACACACACACACACACACACACACACGTATACACACACACGCACACACATACAGGCATGCACAGACAACCTAAGTGCTCTGGTATCATGTAAAAACTCTGAAGAGATGGCCTGTGTCACTTCATTAAAAATAATAGGTTGTAGGATAATTAACTGGATTATTGTCTGAGTCAAATTTCTACACTTTCAGGTCGTGCCAAATTCAAAAAGGCAGTGATAAAAGCCTCCAAAGCGTTGGAAGACCAATGGGAGGCTCTCACTGTGTCTCTGGGAATGGCCCTAGTTTGGGTGGAACACTGCAATCAGGAGCCAAGTTCTCCTTCAAAAGCACAGTGCAATCTCTGGGTGGTCCATTCTCAAGAGCTGACCTTCAGATACCACAGGAAGAGATACAGTCTGCCTTCATCTGATGCTTGGGAAACACCTGCAGGAACAAATAAAGCCAATCGATGGTGGTACTTTGTAAACAATGTAACAGTACTCTGTAGACAATGTAACAGCATAGTGCTTGCCTCTGAAGTCAAGTCACAGCCAGGAGGCATGCATGCTGTGTCTAAGTCTAGGATCCCCTTCAGGTCAATTTACTCCGCGTCTTTCTCCCTAACTTACCAGTGCTGATGCAGGGTCCACAGAAATGGAGAATAAAATGAGACAACCAAATTTATTTTTACTTATGGACCTGAGCCAGCCTCTAAATGACTCTGGCAATGGCACTTGCTTCCCTTGGGAGCCTATTCTCTAGTCTAATAGATCTCGCCGTTAGGAGATTTCTCTTATAATTCAGCATAAATTGTCCCTTGCTGAATTCCATCCTATTATTCCTAGTTAGATGTCCTTGGACTCTCTTAAACAATGACTCCACTCCCCCACAAGCCTGTCCATTCTGAGGCAAGAGAGGCAGGTGAATAGAAAAAGTGCCGGGAAGGCAACTAGGGGCAAGGAGTGCTGGCCTGGCTTGTGGCTAACCAGTGGACATTTCAACCACAAACACCACATATGACCAAGGACAGCAAAGTCATTCACCATGGGATTGGATCAGCTCAAGAAAATATTTAATTTCAGCTAACCTCCACGTCTAGCTTGTGATAATTTCTCCGGAAGTGAAATGGGTTAGAATCACAAAGAGGAAAGGTGCAATCCGGCCAGTGTGGAGCTTAACCGTGATGGTTAGTGAGTTCTCGAGCTGAAGGCTGAGCTCTGCCTGTGGTTGCTGATCTCTTCTGGTTGCCCTCATTTTCTTCCATACCCAGCTCTAGAAATGAGTTATACACTGAGGCTTGCGCAAAACATCTGGATGTTAGTCTGTGATTTCCTCTGCTGTCCACAGCATGATGTACAGGATGCAGTTTGCTCAGAACCCTGCCATCGGGGAGTGCCTGTACAGCTGTAGTGCATGTCGCCACAGTCCCTATGCTTATGGGAGCCCAGAACATATGACCAAACCATAACCAAGGGGCTATTCATCTAGACTGGACTTGTGTGAACTGAGACCTGTGAGGATCAGAAGCAGTTAGCTGTACTGTCTGTTAAACGGTCAGAAGGAGCAGAGATGGCACTTCTGTACAGCTAAGGGAGGCAGAAGCGATGACAGAGCATCCCTTGGGGCTGGAAGCTGCAGTAGTGGCCATACAGTCCAGGCCTTGCTGTATCTGCTGCTGAGACCACCTGATTTCCCGAAGAAAGCTGTGTACTTAATACCAAATACTACACATACCACACAGTACCCGTTATAGCACTGACTAGCAGAGCATTGACCCAGGAGGCAAACAGAAAACCGAAATGTTAGAGCCAAGTATTCTGAGCCTCTCATCGTCATCGCCTTCATGACCTTATAGAACCTAAGTAGAGCCAGGAAGGGGCTGGGAAAGGGGATCCCAACCCAAGTGACTATGGGAGAATTCAGGACCAAAGGCATTTTTTTCCCGATGTAAGCATGTCATAATTGACTCTGGGCAGATTATGGAACCTGTCTGACCCCCACTTTGGGCTTCATGTATGAAATTGATCAAAGATGGTGACCCTGCACACGATGCTTTCTGGGGGTTGCAGTCAACAATAACAAAACCAATATCACCTACAGAGGCTCTTACACGACTTACATGGGAACCATTTTGTCCTTTGCTTCTTTCACTGGAATTTTTAAAAATGATTCAGAATGCATCTTCTTAGCACCCAAGACACCCACGTTATGTAATAATACCTGGAGAGGAGCCTCACAGCTCCGCTGATAAAGACAGGCATGCATGGCTATAGTGCAAGCATGGTGCCGCGGAAACAGAGCGCACCTATCAGTTTTAACCCTGCCCTGGTTCCACCTTTAAGCACTTGGAGACTCTTTGTGGTGCTGCTCTCAAGGGAAGCCAGGTTCTCTGTAGTCCCGCTTTATAACCAGAAAAGGGACTTCAAAACGACATTTTCTCCAAAGCTGATCAAAAGGAAATCACCTCTTCGCCAGCAAGCCGATGCTTCTGGCTTTCAGCCAGCTCCTCACACTGGTTTTGTGTATCTGCCCTGTGATTCCCACTTCCTGTCTGAGACAGGCCTGGTGATTTCCGCTTCCTGTCTGAAACAGACCAGGTGACTCCCACTTCCTGTCTGAGACAGGTCTTGTAATACTACAAGACCTCCAGGATAGGGTCTGTTAAACAGCAAAACAAAGTATGCAAATTACCTCCAACCACATGCATAAAGCCCACAACGTTTTTCTTAGGAAAGTGCTGATTATAGCAAATTATGAATTAACATGTCAAACACTGAAGTTTAAAACCTTATAACTGTGTTTACTGCACAAAAGCCCCCAAAACTAAAAGGGGGAAAATAGCAACAACAGTGATTCAGTAGTCGCTAAAGCTGCAAACGCATATCACCTGCCTTCACCAGCCACACCAGAGCCACCAGCTGTTGTTTATACATACACATAGACACACACACACAAACACACACACAAACATGCATGTGCACATGAAGATGAGATGCACACAAACACACAGACACACGCACAGACATTCACAGAGACAAGACATATACACAGACTCACAGATACACAGAGACACACATACACACAGAGAGACAGAGAGACATACATGCATATGTGTGTATGTGTACACACACAATAAAGCAGAAAACACACATGAAGCAGAACCAGCCGTGTAACACTTGG
This sequence comes from Rhynchomys soricoides, assembly GCA_019843965.1. NCBI lineage: Eukaryota > Metazoa > Chordata > Mammalia > Rodentia > Muridae > Rhynchomys > Rhynchomys soricoides. The sequence continues at coordinate 883,085 of JADRCH010000107.1, read as the reverse complement.
TCCTCCCTCTGGTGGAGACATCTTTGCTTACTTCATTCCCAGCTTGTTTTCTTCAGATTACTCAGCTTTTGGTCTTTTCACAAGTATTCTTCTGTATGTGAACTAGACACTAGTAATCACAGTAAAGAGCCACTCTGAGAGACTGCGCACCCCAGAGCATGCTTCTGTGGGCACCCCTAACCGTCAGCACCCACAGACAAGCTGTGAACGGTAGTGCAGGACCCAGTCCAACCTCCTGAGGAGGGTTTCTGCGATAGCTGATCGAGCACCTCCGGTGATTATTAGACAAATCTCATTTGATGAAGCCTGAGGCATGGTGCTGATGTTCCATATTGCTGGAGTCATATTGGTAAAAGGAGTGGGTGGACGGGTGAGTCCGAGTTCAGAAGAATGGATTTTAGCCTCTGTGGACCCTGAAGACTTGACTGCTTATGCAGAGTAGTGGGGCCTTCCTGAGATTAGGTGAACAGTGGGTTCCAGACATATGAAAAGAAACTACTCTTTCATACCATTGTAATATATTGGCTACATGTTTCTACAGAATGTTTTTGTTGCTCTCCTTAAATTACATTTCCAGCAGGAAGGAGGCAGTAAATTTTTCCCACTTCTGATCACAATACAGTTAGCCTCCAAAAGGAAAAGCTATTAATGAGGTGCTAAGCACATAGTCAATTTCAGAATAAGTTGTTTATGTGAGGGAAGGTGGTGGTCAATATGGGAGGAAATGGTACCCCCTGATTCTCCTCTTCAGTGACTGATGCATCAAAAGTTTATGGTTCCTGCTTCCCAGGTAGGACAGGCAAAATCCAAGGCTCCTAACATGGCGCTCCGGAACCTTAACAAAATACTGTGCTCTAGGAAAGGGAAGTTATGGGCAGTGATTTGTTTTAAACTACCTGTTTTCTCCCTGTATTTTCAGGGAGTTCCCTGGAAGGCAAAAAAGGAGCAAATTGCATGACCCTCACTCATCCTCTGCAGACAACCCCCTGCTCCTCCTACACCACAAGCCTGGCCCTGCCCTCCGTGAAAAATCAACAATAGTCTGACTTCCTCCACTGATCATGTCCCTCCCTTCTGAAAGCCTGGTCCACCTGGCAGTGGCTCTTGTAAAAATGACGCTGAGGTAAATCTAGCTCTCACTGCAGGATCCCCACCTCAGTGATGAACAAAGTACTACTGCTTTCCATGTGTTCCAGTGGACAAGCTGGGTCCCAGGAAATCTCACTTACAAGACATCAGTCCCTAAAACTGCTGGTCAGCTCTGCTTCTGCTACAGTTTTCCCTGTTCCCTTCTTGTCCCTTTCCAGGTTCCAGTGACAACTTCTCCATGCTCCATAGGTAGTGTGTGCACACCAGTGATATTCTGCACTCCATTTGATAAAACTCTATTGCACACTAATATTTAGAAGCAATTATGTGTCCAAGCTTTTAAAGTTCTGACACAATACTGCCATGTTCAAATTTCACACTTGAAAACTGTGTGATTAATTTATTTTTAAAAATCACCAAAAAAATCTAATTTTTAAGGATGGAAAGTTTATTTTGACTCATAGTTTGGAAGACTGTAGTCAATAATGCTGAGGAAGGTGTGGTAGCAGAAGCTAGAGGCTTGTCACATTGAAAGTGCAGCCAGGGCACAGAGAACTGTAGTGTGTTTTTCACCTTCCTATGGGAGATGAAGTTCTAAGCTGTCCCAAGATCCCAGCCTACTACTCTCTACAGCCTGACATACAAAAAGGGTCTTTTTATGCATATAGAGTAAGAAGATCACTCCTTTATTACATCATTAAACAGGGGTGTGTGTCTGTGTGGTGTGTGTTTTGTGTATGGTGTGTGGATGTTGTTTGAGTGTGTATGTGAGTGTGTGTGTTTGTGTGGTGAATGTGTGTGTTTGTATAGTGTTTGTATGTGTGTGTGGTGTATATGTATGTCTGGTGTGTATGTATGAGTGTGTGTATGTATGGTGAGTGTATATGTATGTGTGATTATGTATGTGTGTGCGTTCAATCCCTTCTGCACATCGCATTGAATAAGTTTCTATAACAGCAAGCAGGAGGCAGATTGTCCCACTGGCTATGGAAAAATGAGCTTTTATGTGACCCTGTGAAAATGTGGACCCTGGGAACAGCAACTTTAAGGACCTAAGAGAGCTCAGAAGATGACCCAAGCTCCAGAGGAAATACCCCAGGCTAGAACCCTAAGATCTGGCCCTGGAGCTGCTGGACAGAGAATTCAGACTCAGGTCCTGGCTCCTGACCACCCAAACTAGATAATGAATGGGCTTTGGTTCATACTGGAAGCTTTCATTAACTTGTCATTTATCAGTGCCTGTGACTCTCACTAGAATGCTCCTTGGGGCAAGAGATCTGTTCTGTATATCCATTGCTTTGTCCTCAGCATCGAGAGCAGGACCACCGTGTAACTGGAATTCAGGAATGAAGTCAGTCAGGACTGCCCAGCTCCTTGGAGATTTCTGAATTGTAGCCTTTTTTGGGAGCCTGGGAGTCCTCCAAGCATCCCGGAATCTCCCTCCTTGCTTTCTCTTTCATGTGTCTCTTTGGTCCTTGTCCCTTCAATGCCTTGGTTCTTCTCCTCCATTCACTCTGGACTGAGTCACTTCCTCTGTGACTCTTCCACAACATCCAGTAGGGACAGTGCTTGTGTGCAGAAAACATGGCAGGTGTCATTTTCTGTGTCCACACAGTAAATCCTCAGCATTGGCTTTCCCCCTGTGTGCAGGCCATCCCTGCCACAGCCAGGCTCCCCTAGCACTCAGCATGGAACCTTGGGGACCCATTGACAAATTCTTTCTAAATAAAGCCAGTACCTTTCTCAGGAGCCTTGTGGTGACAGCTGTTAATGCAGCGACATTTTCTCCATCATTTAATCTAGCCGGTTAGGTTCCGACTCAACCCTCTGTGCTGAGCTTCAGCTGCGTTGATCCATCTGTCTGCTAGTTACCTACACTCGGCAGTCTCTCAGGCACCACAAATTTACCATGCCCCAAATCTGAACTCATCGTGTCTTCCCAGCACTCTCTTCTCTAGGGCTCAGTATCTTGTCTCCTGGTTTTTATATACAACTGTCTAAGCCTCAAAATTGCTTCCAGCTACCCCCTCCTGGCCCACCAGTTCTGATCAGTCAAACAACATCCCATAGACCCCAGGCTTTTTTCTCCTTCCTATAATTGCCCCCAACTCAACCACAACACTTAATTCTACCAGCAATCTCCGGCCAAGCTTCCCTGCTCTCCTTACCTCATAATGTGGTTTCCTTGTGCAGCTCAACCATCGCCTTAATGGAAAAATAGTCTTTTTCCCTTCTCATGTTTCCCAGTGGGCACCCTTACTGAGATGGACTTTTGAGGCTTACTCAGCCACTCCTGGTCATCCACTGCCATCTCAATGAGCATCATGTGACTCCTGGTCATCCACTGCCATCTCGATGAGCATCATGTGACTCCTGGTCATCCATTGCCATCTTGATGAGCATCATGTGACTCTAAACCAGCCTATGTGTTGCCTCCAGTCTTCCAGCAAAGCATTCCTCACTCCTGACTCTCCCTGAGACTTCCCAGTGGTAGCACACCCTCCTGGAAGGCATCAGTCTCCTTTTCTACTTTGCCTGCTTTCTCCTCATCATCCAGGTCTCACCACAGAAGTTCCCTGGGCTCCAGTTATCATCTCCACTTAGTTGCCAGCCTTTTGAGCTCAACTTCTTGTTCCAAAGTTAAGAACATAAATAGATAAAAGGCAACACAAACATAAGCTCTCTCATGAATGTGGTCATTCTTCAAATACAGTAAGTAGGAGTTAAGGAAACATTGTGAGTTTAGAGAGGAACTCATAGGCTATCTGGGGAAGAACAATCTACAGAGAAAACCTAACCTAACTGAGTCTTGGTCAGTGTAGAGAATTTTGCCAAAGAAAGCTTAGGAGGGGGTTCTCCAAGACAGAGAAGTACAGAGGAGTAATGGAAGTAGAGAAGATGTAGTCAGAGTTTAGTAAAAAATAGAGGTTCATTTGGCCATTTACACTCTGTAACAATATACTTAGGCTGTGCACTTTGTACAGAAAAAAAGTTTATGTATCCTATAGCTTTGGACCATTCAAGTGAACAAGGCCAGGACCAGCTAAGCTCTGGTGAAGACATGACAGGAGGTCACTCAAATGGCAGGAGTGTATGGCTGATGTGGAAGAAACCAGAGGTAGGATAAAGCGAGACCTGTGTTTTAAAGCCACTGTGGTCTCATGAGAAATCCATCAGCCCCTGTGGAGGACAGAGATCTCTGTGACCTCAGGATAGCTTACATGGAAACAGTTGGACCTTTAAATGTTGGAAGCAATGGAAAAGTAGAGGTGGATCAGATAGAAAGCCAAAGTGATCATGGAAGGAGACAAGATCTGAGAATCAAGCATAGGATGGACATATAATGGTACAACCTAAGGAAATAAAGAAATAATCAGTGGCCTGTTTGAATCCACTTAGCATTGCAGCAGAGTTGTTCTGCAGAGTGACAGATGGTATGGTCAGTAGAGCACTTGTTGTAATGAGGGTGCAGGGAGAGAAAGGAGAAATAGCATGTGGCCAAAAGTCCTTAAAAGATCTGGAACAAGAAAATGTGGTGCATCTACACAATGGAATACTATTCAGCTATCAAAACAAATACATATAAGTTTTGCAGGCAAATGGATGGAACTAGAGAATATCATCCCGAATGGGATAACCCAAGGCCAGGAAGATACATATGGTATGTACTTGCTTATAAGTGGACATTAGTCGTAAAGTGCAGGACAATCAGGCTACAATTCACAGACCCAAAGAAACTGGGTAATAAGGAGGGCCCAGAGGAGGATGTGTGAATCTCAACCAGAAGGGAAAGATAAATAGTCATCAGAGGTGGATGGAGAAAGAAGACTAGGTAGGACAGGGGACAAGGAACAAAACAGGGATGGAAATCAGGTGTGGGAGGTAGTATGAGAGAGGGGTGGGAAAGAGGTGGGGCATCTCTGATGACAATCTGGAGCCCTTGGACTGAGTAGGATATGAGCAGTCTATGGGGGTGACCCTACCTGATATCCCTACCAGAGGGAGATATAGAAACTGAAGTGGTTACCACCCGTAGTCCGGCAGGGCTTCCAGAGGAGGGAGAGGGACATGAATCCACCCATAAAACCTTCAACTCAAAATATGTCTTACCTACAAAACTTGCCCGGAAAAAGGAGGAGAAGAGACTGAGGGAACAGCCAACCAAAGACTGCCCCAACTTGAGATCCATATGTGAGAAAGCCAAACTCTGATACTTGCTATTAATGATATTCTGTTATGCTTACAGACAGGACCTAACATAACTGTCTTCTCAGAGGCTTCATCCAGTAGATGAGGCAGATGCAGAGACCCACAGTGGTTGGAGAGTGGTGGTTGGAGAGTCGAGTGGAAGAGTGGGGGACAGAAGTGGGCAAACGGGGCATTGAGGACACAACAAGAAGACCTACAGAGTCAACTAACCTGGGACCATGGGGGCTCACAGAGCCTGGACCACAAACCAGGCAACATGCTGGAGCTGGACCTGGGCCCCCTATATATCCATAGCAAATATGCCTTCATGTAGGTCCCCTAACAAGTGGAGTGGGGGCTGTCTCAGTTTCTGCTCCCTACCATTGGATCCCCATTCCCCTATTAGGATTTTGTTGGGCCTTAGTGGAAAAGGATGTGCCTAGTCCTGCTGAGACTAGATTTCCCAGGACGGGGTAGTGCTCAAGGAGCAGGTTCCGTTCTCTGAGGAGAAGGGGAGGAAGCATGGGGGCAGAGATTTGTATGGGTGAACTTGGGATGAGGGGAGAGAGGGGGCTGTGAATGGGATATAAAGTAAATAAAAACTAAATTATTGGAAAAAATAATCAGGGACAGACAAGCAAGTAAAAGAATGAATACATCAAAAGAATGAGTTAACTCCATTAGGTGGCTATGTGGGTGGATGGATGGATGGATGATGGATCGATGGGTGAACTGATGGTTGATAGAAGAATGGATTGGTGGGTGGATGAATGGATGGGTGGGTAGATGATGAATGAATGGATGGACTGACAGCTGAATGGATGGATATCAAATGATGGATGGATGGATAAATGGATGATGGATAGAGAACGGATGGTCAGATG
>JADRCH010000107.1:858354-876914 GCA_019843965.1 Rhynchomys soricoides | reverse complement strand
ATAGACTGTACAGTTTCAACATATTTTTGACAAATTGATCCAAGTTATAAATCTGAATTATGCCCTTTTACAATGGACAGAGAGTGAAGTATTTAACAGACAATGAACAAAAGAAAAATAGTATTTTATGCACATTAAGCCAGACAGTGGTTTTATTATGAGAACTGAGTGGGGGGCTGGGATGCAGAGAAATTAAGAGATCCCTAACAGTGGGATGATGGTGGTGGTGATGGTGGTGGTGGTGAGGATGAGGATAAGTAATTCCATTGTGTGCCTCTCATGAAATACACCCTGGCAACTTAAAAACTATATGAATTGTATTTTTACCTAGGCAGCCTAATGTATGAATTAGTTCTTCATTTAATTTACAGATGGGAAAACTGAGGCTCAGAGGAGGTTAAGAGACTCCTGTTGTATGGCTAACAACTTGTAGTATGGAAATTCCACTCGACACCAGAACCCCCTGATAGTCAGGCAGAACTGCCACTCAAGTTAGAAGGTAGTAGCTACAGTAAGCCAGACACCAAAAGACATAGCAATTCCACGTACAGTAGGTTAATAAAATATTTAACAGTCTTCCTGAGTGTAGAATGATGAACATTAGCATCTGGGAAGAGAGGAGGTAGGGAAGGGTACAATGAGCTAGTGATAGACTCTGAGGGATGTGCAGATATTGTGTTCTACTGATGAAGCCACTGTGCTCCAGGGAATAGAAAGAAATCCACCGACACAGAGACAGCCCTGGTTCACTGAGTGAGTCCCAGAACAGAACAAAAAGACATGGTGCAGGAAAGGGACTCATCAGGTGGAAAGGAGAAAGGAAGTGAAGGTGATGGTTACCAGAGTGCCACATATAGTGTGTATCATCTATTTATATATTACATATCATATATACACATAAGTATATACATGTATGCACATATACATAGAACTGAATGAAACAGCCAAAAGAACACACAAAAAAGAGAAACTAGGTTTGATAAGTCCCTACTGTGTGCTTTATTGGTCATGCAGAACCCCAATTATGTATAGAGTTAATGTAAACTGAGCAGTTTCTTTTACAGTGATGGGGACAGTTTTGGATGACCCTAAGAAGCCAAAACTCCTAAATATTCACTTGCGTCTGACCTTGGATGTCCATCTTTTCAGTTACTCTATAGTTTTTCAGGCTGCCATTTCCCTTAGCCAACCACTGCCTACACTAGAAACATAGGAGTTTTTAAACCTGTATTGAGCATCCCTTCTGTCTCATGTTCCCCCTTGATTAAACTGTGGTTTATGTTAAGTACTCTCCACATTGATGTGTGTCTGTTTTACCAGTACTAAGAAGTGCTGAGGGAAAAACAGACAGGTCCTTTATTGAGAGAGGGTGGTCATAGGTTGGCCATGCTCAGGTATTAAAATCGAGTTATAATAGACTACAGGTTGCAGGCGTGTTCATTCTACAAAAACATAGTATGAAACATCAGTTCCCCAACCCCAAATCCTTCTACTCTCCAGACACAGAAAGGCACTGATTTGACCCACGTTCCTTCTCAGGGTGTACAGATATTGACAACTGAACCTGAAAGTCCAGGGTCATGAGCATCACTCTGAGTTCACTTGAGTCGGAAAAGTATGCTGAGATTTGGGAGATTCTAGCTCATTCCCAGAAAGAGCATGCTGACGACTATGCTAGTCACTATTCCAAAATGCCTGCCAATGGGGATCCCTTCAGAACTGTGTGGCGCTGCCCCCATCTGTATAAGGTAGCAAGCAGAACAAAGGATAGACATTGGTAGGAATCAATTTTCCCTCCTCACCAGAAGTCTTGGGGAAGGAAAATCACTGTAGGACAGGAACTCATGTCCTTGTAAAATCTCGGTAGAACAAGAACTCATGTCCCTGTTATTATTCATACTGTTAATGTCGGTTGTATTTGAAGTTCTCTAGCTGAGGGAAAAGCCACAAATATGGTGCCGTGTATGTCTTGAGAAGGGCTATCTTGAGTTTTCAGAAAGTCAAAGTCTGTCATAGCAGAGAAATTACCAAAAAGGACTGGGCACACAAAGCAGGCAATTCGTGTGTGTGTGTGTGTGTGTGTGTGTGTGTGTGTGTGTGTGTGTGACCCAATGCCTGCATGAATAATTCCAAATCAAACATATTCACATTATTAACTTTTTAAAGTTTATTAGTCTCAGTGCTAATGAACTCATTCATCCCTGGCGAAAGCACACGGCTCCCTAATGGAATGTCGATAGATAGATAGATCGGCAGCAGAGTGAACGCAGCCAATGGCTAATGCCAAATTCCACTTGGCGGCAGTGACTGGAAAGGGGCGAACACTTCCAAAGAGATATTTGGACACAGAAGCCTGTGACAAGAGCACTGCAGACCAGCATGTCTGTAGATCAGGATCACTTGGCACCCAGTGACCAAGCTTTAGAGAGTCACCAAACCTTCCTAAGACTCAGTGTTACCTCTGCTAGTGCAGGAGACAGGTCCAGTTCATCCCAGGCATTCTTCTAGATTGTCCTTTAATATCCTGGCCAAGAACACCATCTCCTAACTTTCACAGAAATCACTGTGCATGTGTACACGTTTGCATGCCTGCTATCTTACCCATGAACGTCTGCCTACTCCAACGCTGGCTCATTCTCTGCAGATCAAATTAACTTGGCTCCTCAGGAGATATTATGCCACAGGTTATGGGTTTTAATTTCTGACCTGTTCCAACATTGCCCAAGTTCAGAGTTGTAATGAGTTTCCTAACCTGCATTGGTTTGTGTCAGCCTGCGTGACAGCGCGTTGAGCACACTACAGAAGATTGTAAAATGGAATGGTCTTTAAAAAAAAAATAAAACTATAAGTCAGCCTTCCTTTCTTTCAATTATCAGTTTTGAAAAGTATCCCAAACGTGGGCACACTTCTGGTGATGTGCTCTGAACTGCCCAAATTAATTCTTCAACATAAACTTCCTGTCTAGATACAATGACAGTTTTTTTTTCCTATGTTACCTGAAATCTTTGAAAATGTGCAACAGCTAGCAAGCTGGGGTGTTTTCTCCTTGCTGCTTCATTACCGAGCTAAAGCAAAAATAATAATCGTAAAAGCTTTTGCTTCTGAACCACATAAATTATCTCCAGTGTTCCTCATTATTTTCTTCTGCAGGGCATAAGGAGATTGCCTGTGGTAAAATATGTATCAGTACAAAACAAATAGAAAACAGTTTAAATCACTGACGTATTTACCTTTTTATTTTAAAAAATAGACATTTTAATCCTATTAACAGTAAATTATATTACCTAGTGTAAAGGCTGACATGAAAGAAATATTTGAAGCATGCAGTTAATTATGATACCAAGTGACACACAATATTTATGCTCCTCTTGTGTAGCCTGAATGATTTTTCTTTCACTAACTGTGAGTCACACACTGATTGAAGTCTTGAAACCAACACTAAGATGGACTACAGGCGTGCCTGCCATCCATGCTTCAGTCAATGGATAATTAACATTACAAGACCTGCCATTGTGTGTTCCTTTATGGTCCTAATTTTGCACAGAGGGGAAAAAAAATCTTCCAACAAAGTCCTTTCATTTTCAGTCTCTATCCCAGCGAATGTATGAGAATCCTACAGGGGTCCAGCAAAGCCTGGAATCTGCAAACAAATTTCTATGCAGAACAGCTGCATCTCTGTGAGTGTGTTGGATGACTCCACAAGTCTAAGACATTCTGAAAGCCTAAGTCTTCTTTGAGGCAACTGATAACTTCAACTGAAGCAAGTGTCTCAAATGTTGGTGAGTATTCCTACCCAACACAGAATTAAATATAAACTGCTAATCTGCTTGCTGAGTACTTGCTGAGGAGCTGGGTAGTCGTAGAGAAATAGGCGGATGAAGTGGTACCTTGCTGCTAGGTTACCGGTCACCTGTGACCAACTCTAGGATGAAGTAGCCTGAAGCTAAAAGTTTGAAGGCCTAGGCAGAGTCACTGCTGAGCAACATGGCACACTCTTTCTTTCACACATACAAGCTTTTGCCTGAAATGATCACAATAGGTTATATTAGCCTTGTAACAGAGGCAGGAATATCCCACTGACTCCTATCAGTGGCCCAGCGCATGTGCTGTTGCAGCCCAGTGGTAGCTCCACGAGGCATTCAAACATCCCATTTTCCATCACTTTGGTTCCATTCTCAGCTTCATTGATCCATCTCATGACTTGCAGCCCCTCCCCTAAAGGGACTCAGTAGAAGTCTCATTGATGATGGTGATAGGCCTTTGATCCAAAGAGGTTCTCAGTAGACGGTACTTTACAATGGGAAGAAAACAAAGGTGCAAGATTAGTCGGTTTTGTTCACTTATTGCTTCAGTTTGATTTCTGCTGGACTAGTTGTATATAGCATGACTGTACCACGAATATGATCGAACTACCTGAAACTTGAAATAACAAGAGGTGTATACGCAGGTCCTCATCCACCCTCACAGTCAGTTTGCAAAGTCAGTGTGACTACCCCTTACATGAGTTAGATCCAGACTGAAACTGAGGCAGAGAGGCCATGAATCTTCCCAAATAATCAACAGCTAATAAGCTGAAGAACCATAATTCAAAGGCAGACAGGGATTTGATCTCACCTGCTGCACTTATTTCCCATTGATATTTAATAGTTTATTGCAACAAAATTGTTACCCAAATACTAACAATTGAGTGAAAGCAGTGAAATTTAATTGCAAAATCCATTATGAGTCAGTGAGACTATTCTACCAGATCTCATTCAGCTGGAAGATACTCAGAATATTTACTAAAAATCTCAAATTACAATCAGATACGTTTTTTATTGAGGTTTAATGTACATTTTGTGAATTTGCAGATCATACTTAAGGATACCGTTGGTAAGAGTTGACAGTGTGTATATTTAGGCTCTATCTTGATGGGAGACATGTCCATGGCCCAGAACATGTGTCCATGTGTCTTCTGGGTCTTTCCCTGTCTACTGTGTGGGCAATTGCCATTTGATTCCCTTCAGGTCATTTGTCTCCGCCTGGATCCTTATGGAATCGATTTTATACGATTGCATTTGCTTTCTCTTCTTATCATGATAAGTCTCTGTAGATTGGGTGGGTGTGATTATGGAGATTTTACTGTGTGTGTAAGTTTTAATCTCTGCACCCAAGGCATTGAATTCCTATTACAAGGACACCTTGTTTTCCCATTTAATAAGTGTCTCTTCTCCCTCCTCCACAAGCCCCAGAAATGCTTTTCTAAGATTTCCTGCTTCAAACACTCTGTAGATGGAAACACAGGATGCAAGTTTTGCTTTGGCTTCCTCCACTTAGTACAAAGGCCTGGGAATCTATGGAAGGTTTTCCTGTCTATCGAGAGCTCATTCCTCTTAAAGAAGGGCAGGTTGCTTACGTGTGAAATAGTTTGCCCAGTCATATACTCACAGGAGGAGCTACAGACTCTTTCTGCTTTGGAATAAGCCTTGGGGCAGGAGGTGAGGGAGGAAGCCATCCATTCACATCTCTGTTCTTTTCCTAACAGTTTTCTTTCTCTGGAAGAACTGTCCGATTGTTACGTTTTAGAGTCATAATGAAATAGAATATTTAGAGTGTATTTTTTAACTGTGAATCTGTTGTCCTGTGTTAGATTACCAGCAAAAGTGACTCATATCCACAGCTGAACTTGATCCTGTCATGGTCACCTGTATGCCTTTCTAACAGACGGGCCGTTCAGCTTGTCCCAGACTTTCTGGATGGTAACACAGATGAACACCTCTTTTGGTTTGGGTTTCAGTGTGAGTGTCCTCTCCCAAGGTAAGCTTGATGGTGTCTCCAGTGAATTTTCTAACTGGATTCTTTCTTTTCACTGTTGACTCAGGAGAAGGTTTTGTGTGCCAGTGCTAGTGGTCTCTGTGGTCTACAAATGCTTTCCAAAAACATCAGTCATTTGTTTAATTAGAGGCTCCATGCAAGCTTTTGGGCAGTATTTCTTTATAATTTGGATGAAAACAACTTAGACAATTTCTTTCTTTATAAATTGTTTTTTTTTTTTTTTTTTAGTGTCAATTCTAAGAATTCGGCTTATACCTACATTTCAAAAAACCTTTCCAATATTTCTTTTCTAAAAGATCTACTTCTTGTGCTGCATTTTAATCCACAATCTCTCTACTCATTCATCTCCAGTTAAATTTTAAATGAACAGTTGGTCTTAGGTCAACATTCTCTCTGTCTCTGTCTCTCTGTCTCTGTGTCCATCTGTCTCTGTCTCTTTCTGTCTCTGTCCCTCTCTGTCTGTGTCTCCCTGTCTCTCTGTCCCTCTGTCACTCCCTCTATCTCTGTGTCTCTGTCTCTGACCAGTAAAGAAGGGAGACTAGTGAAGAATTGCATGGCATAGCAATGCAAGAGCATTCTCTCACTGTCTGTGAGGTTCAATTTATATTCTTTCTAACTATTACATGCCTTCTCAAGTGTCTGTTTTCATCAAAACATCACATGCCCTCTCAAGGACTGCTTCCACACACGTGACACAACTGAGTTGTTAACAAAACCAGAAATCTCCACTTCCTAATGTTCTCTGTGTTAGAACATACATACCAATGTTTATTGGGGTTGTCTCTATTTCACCATCAATGAGGAAACCTTACCTCTGTTAAGGTTCCTTTCTTCTGCTCTTTAAGACATCAGTATGTAGCACATGCATCTGGAAAACTACTGATATTGACACAACCTTGCGATCTACAAACTTCAAGCTTAAGACCCATCCAATCAAGTTCCAAAATTAACAAACATCTCACAATATTTTTAACAATTTGGTGCTGTATTCACAGATGTCTAGGGGTACTCGTGACCGTAGGCTACAGTTAAACATTTCTGATAGGATTTTAGGCTGTATTATGATATTAAGCGGCATAGATATCAGACAGTATTAGAGTATTTGTCTAAATCATGAAATCTGATATGTATGAAACTCTCAGGAAAGGACAGCTGACCATAAACCCTTGTCAATCTTCTCCTCTTTCTTCCTTGTGACTCAGGCTCAAGGCTTCACCACTGTTAAGCCTCTGAAGAGCTACCACTGTCAAGTCTTTGATCATGCTGTTAAGAATAGATCCCATCCATTTTCCTGTCTTTGGAGAATGTTTTGTTTCTCCATTACTCTGAGTCATGGTCTTCCTGTACACCTGACTCTAAAGTAGCAGCTCTCATCTTTCAGAAACCTAGAGATGCCTTTTTGTTTCCGTCTGGCATGGTGATTTCAGGTGTATGTTGACAGAGGGCTTCTTCATTAGTGTCTAAGAAAACAAATCAACTGCTGTTGCATGAATGGGGGGGGACAAAAAAAAGAAAAACAAACAATACTTGGAAGGTTTCTGAGAAACATTACTAGAGTGAGAACAAACTTCAAGAAATGTATACGGTAATAAAATATGTCCAGCCCTTACTATAATTTGCAATATGTTTACATACAATAAAAATACCAATAATGCAAAAGATCAGGAGAACATAATATACATTGAGGGGACATCTGCTCAGTGTAACAGTCTCAAAAATGACTTGCATTCGTTTTTAAATTAATGGACCAGGATGTTAAAACATGATGTGAAGATGGATTATATATGTTTGAAGAGCTAGAAATAAATGAATATATTAAGTAGAGAGATTTAAAGTATAATAAAATCACAAAGAACTCACTTAGACGAATAAGCTTGGGAAACTATGGAAGAGGAGTCAGAAAGAGTGTAAGAGCCAGAGTGGATGGAGGACACCAGGAGAACAAGATCCTCTAAGTCAGCTGAGCAAAGCTCCTATGAACTCAGAGAGACCGGGGCACCATGCACAGGTCTTACATAGGTCTGCGTCAGGTCCTCTGCATAGATATTATAGCTTCCAGTTTAATATTTTTATGGAATTCCTGTATGTGTGAACCACTGGGTCTTTGATTCTTGTCCCTTCTCTTCTGCTCTTTTCCTTCTGTTTGTTGGGTTTATTGTATTCCAATGTGTTGGTTTCGTTTTATCCTATTGTATTTTTTTATGTTATTACCATCCCTCAGAAGCCTGTTTGTTTTCTAATGAGAGGCAAGAAGGAGGCAGATCTGGGTGGGAGGAGAGGTAAGGAAGAACTGGGTAGAGTAGAGAAGGGGAAACCACAATCAGGACATTTCCACAATCAGGAAATGTACTGTGTGAGGAAAAAATAGTATTTTTCAATAAAAGAAAAAAAGCTAAAAATAACTACAGAAATAAAATTAAATGAATGTCATAAAACTGAAGATTTGATATAGAAGAAAGGCTAGCCATCTTGAAGCCATAACAACCCAAAATGAAACACGAAGAAGGAATGGATATCTTAAAAATAGAAAGAACATCAGGAGACAGTGGGTCAACCCAACCTAAGAGAAACAATGATGATTCCAACAGACTTCTTTTCAAAAACAATACAAGCCAGGAACCACTGAAAAGGCATCTCCGAGGCACAAAAATAAAGAGAAAAGAAAGAGTGGAAAGTAATGAAGACGTGAGGCCTGGGGCTTCTTGTTCTTGTTCTTGGTGTTTTGTTCGGGTGTTTTGGGTGGTTGGGTTTTTGTTTTGTTTTTGTTTTGTCTTGCTTCAAGATTTCTGGTCAATCCAAAGTCTAACTCAATGAAAAATCTCCAAAACAATGTAATCAATGGTGAAGTACTTCCTCAGACATACAAGTTGGAAGTATGTGATATCAGTTCAGGTATTCTGCATAAATCCTGTATAGAGATGAAAGTGACCCCCTTTGGAGCACTGGGTATGTCTTAAGGTTTCTCTGTGGTAGCACTTTTGGCTACACAGCACTGTAGCAAGTTTTACAGAAAGTTTAGATTCTATTCATCACTGGAAATGATAACTATACAGATAGGTACAAAAGAATATTTCCTTATTATTTAAGTTCCTTTAAAAGATACTCAAGTCTTTAAAGCAAACATAATAATTTAAGAATCAGATATCTGACTATATTACCACAAGGCAGAGAAAAATTAAATCTATAACTTAAGTTCTTGTGTTTGTATGTATGTGTGTGCATTGTGCACACATGCATATATAAGAAAATATATGTGGATGTAGTACATGTGTGTGTGAATGTGTGTGTGTAAATGTGTGTGTGTGTGTGTGTGTGCATATGAGTGTGAAGGCCAGAGGTCTAGCTCTTGTGTCATTTCTTTTCTTGAGAGCCATTGACATTCAATTTTGAATCTGTCACTGGGACCTAGGGCTCACAGGCTAGACTAGTGCTCTTGGGAGCTCCATGCACACATCCAGTTCCACCGTGCTTGGATTACAAACACATTCCACTGCAGTATGAGTTTTCTGTGGATACTGGGGATCAATGATCTGTTCTCATGCTTGCACAGCAAGCACTTTGCTGGCTGAGCTAGCTCCTCCACCTCTACAAAATTCTTACACCACACAGGAAGTAATAAGATACCACATGAAGGAAGTTATATACAATGAATCACTTAACTATAACATTCAACCACAACAATGTATCATAATTAGTAAACCAACCCAAGATATTAACACGTAGTAATAAAATGCTCAAATAGTCAAAAGAAGACAGAAAAAGAGGAAGAGACTGTGTGTGGCACTTTAGGAGATAAATACCAATATAATAGAATTTAAGACCCTGTATCAATAATTATACTAAGTGTAAACTATCTAGATACTCAAATAAAAGACAGAGATTGTCATGTGGGCATTATACAACCTCATCTATCTATTTTCTCCCAATTAAAAAAGCTAATTAAGAATAGTGACAATTTCAATAAAAGTTTAAAGCCGAAAATAATACATGATGCAAACAATAATCTTTTTGTAAATGTAGATAAAGTGCTAGAGAGATGGCTCATCAGTTAAAAGCAGTTGCTGCTCTTGTAATCGACCTAGGCTCAGTTCCCAGCACCAAGACAGCAGCATAACTGCCTATATCCTCCAGTTATAGAAGACCCCATGCCCTCTTCAGACATCCATGGGTACTTGTGTGCACATGGTTCACAAAGACTCACACGGGTTCACACACATATGCCATAATAATACTGAGATCGATTCATAGGGGATGCAAAGTTTTGCAAATCCAGTAACAGATTCAAACATACAATGCAAAGGCTGACTGGACTGCAGGGAAATTGGCAAGTAAAACCACAAGCAGAGATGACTACTCCTCATTAGAAAGCCTGAAGCTGACTACACACTGTTACCAAGTCCAGGACAAAAACAGTGACACAGTTTTAAAAACCAATTTGACTCCATCCTTTGACAGCACAAATGCTTCAGAAATGTTTCAACAAGCTAGATAGGAAAAGAAGAATTATGATGAACCCAGTTTTGAAGATATTATGATAACACAGACACACAAACGATCAGGGTCTGGACAAATATTTTAAACTGGTAGAATAATTAAACCTATTAAATAATTAAATAATTAAATTCGATTACAGGACACAAATATTTCAAAACAGACTCCTTTTTTTAATAGAGTAACAACACATATTATAAATTCCAAAATAATCAATAAAAATATTATGTTGAAAAAAGTGTAAATATACAAATGTTTACAATAACACCAAAATATGTAGTGCTCATAAATTAGTTTTGCAACAGATGTGAAGTACCCTAGGAACTATAAGTCATTGATATGGAAACTGAACATGTCCAGAAGAGACCTGCAATCCCAGTCAAAGTACCAGCAGGGTCTGCAGAAGTCAACAGCTCTAACATATATCTTGTATCATGTACATATAACATGATACAAGCAATAATCTTTTTAAAATGTAGATAAAGTTCTAGAGAAATGGCTTGTCAGTTAAGAGCAGTTGCTGTTCTTGAAAAATATATATATATGTTTGTTTTGTATAGACAATAGATTAATGGCACAGAAAGAGCCAGGAAATAGATATAGATATATACTGCCAAGTGAACTTTGAATGTATAGGAAGAAAAACCAATAGAAAAGTTAATTCTTTTCTAATAAACAGTACAAAAAAATGAAAACAAAATTCAAGGATGCTCAAGAAATACTTTGACTATAGAGAAAAGTTGAACTCTAATGAGTCATGTACCTAAATATAAAACTTCAAGCTTCAGAAATCTTCAGAAGAAAACATAAAGGAAATCTTTGAACCCTTGGGAGCTAAGGAAGGTCCCCCCCCACACACACACACTCTCTCTCTCTTTAATCTCAGTGCCAAAAACATGGTCCATAAAAGGAAAAAATTAGTAATTCAGAATCATGAAAATTAAGAACTTCTGGCCTTCAAAACTCATCCTTTAGAGAACTAAAAGATAAGATACAGGCTGGGGCAGAGTTCTTCAAACTGCAGAGCTCCGAAAGGGTCCACATCTAGAACAGCCTAGCAATTCGCAAACCTCCTGAACTCAATTATAAGAAAACAAATTATATAATTTTAAAAAATAAAAAAAAAAATTCTACAGACACTTTGGTAAAGACATGCAGATGCAGATATCCAAAATGTTCACAGTAAGATCTGTGACTATGGTCATTGGGAAAACACAAATTCAAACCATAAGCAGAAATTGCCACAGTGTAAGAAAGCTGATCGGACCCAGTGTTCCCGATTCACATACGCCATCTTCCTCAATCACTTTGAACACCCTTAAAAGCCAATCATTTAGATGGAGATGACTCAGCAGCAGATCAAGCACTTGCCAGGCAACCCAAGTGTGATATCTGGAACCCACAGAAGAAGAGGATTGGAATGGGAGGACTCTACTGAGCAATCGCAGCACTCTTACAGTGAGAGAGACAAGAGAGAGCCAGCTAGCCTGGGCTACACTGAGCAGGAGCAGAAAGAAGACCCTGCGGAAAGACGAGACTGGATTCTAGCCTCCACAAGAGTACATGTACCTCCACCAAGTGTGGGCAGAGACATAAACAAATATTTTAAAAGGTCAGTTATTCACTTCCTCATGACCCAACATCCCCATTCCTGGATAATTTACCTGTGAAAAATGACACCATGTATCCAGTAAAAATCCAGAGGTACACACTTGCAGTGTTGCCAAAAAGAAATAAATAAAAGAAAGAAAGAAAGAAAGAAAGAAAGAAAGAAAGAAAGAAAGAAAATGGATACAACCCAGCTGCCCACCAGCTGGAAGAGTGTAAGGCGCTGGAATGAACATTACACGGCAATAGGGGCGCGGGGGGTGGGGGGGACAATAAACAGGACACCAAAAACCAAGTCTCAAACGCATTATGCTGAGAAAAAAAAAGTACACACAAATTGCTGTATTGTTCCAAATTATTTATATGACACTCCCCACAAACAGGGCTCCTGAAGGATGGAAGATGCTTTGGGAAACACGTATGTGCTTCTAAAGCCATGAGACTGCACACACAAGGGATTTTTGGCTCAGTAAATGTCAGTTTTCTTTAGTTACTTTTTAAAAAATTCACTTACATCTTGATCGCTGCCCCCGCCCCCTCCCCCTCACACAGTCCATTCCCCATCATCCCTCCCTTCTCCTCTGAGAGGGTGGAAGCCCCTCCTGGGTATCCCTCCACGCTGGCTCATCAAGTCTGTGAAGGGCTAGGCACATCCTCTCCCACCGAGGCCAGACAAAGCCTCTCAGTTAGGGGGGAGGGATTCCACAGACAGGCGCCAGCTTTAGGGACCCACATTAAGACCGAGCTGCACATCTCCTACATGTATACACGGGTGTGGGGGGACAGGTGTGTGTGTGTGTGTGTGTGCGTGTGTATGATGTGTTACATGTTTGATGTCTCTGTGTGTGTTACTCATTGTTTCAAAATTGTTACTTCTCACCAATAATACCATAGGAGAGAGATTCTAAAAAGAAAATCCCTAATTATATCGTTTCTTTAAAAGACCCAAATTATAACGAGAACATACCCTCATCACCACATCACCGATAACTACAGCTCTCAGACTCATCTCAGTTGGAAGTCCACTTTGTCACCAGTATCACAGGCAGGACCAACGTTTAGAACCAGGGCCAGTGATACGCTCAGGCTTGGAGTCAGAAACTCAGAAGATTTCTCACTATTCGGCAGGTGCTCAGGGGTTCTGGGTCCTTGTTTCTTTGGCTGCAGAGTGCATTGCACCACCCTGTCTTCCTTGCTGACTTGCTAGAGGGCCAAGCAGCTGGCTGGGCATAAGGCCCTTCACACACAGACCACAGACTCCACAGTACAGAGAACACTCTGCATCATACATTCAAAGAACCATCTGGAACTCAGACCATGAAAAACTACAGAGCACGCCTATAATTTTAAACTGGTAATATAATGTCATGCATATGCATGTGTGTATAATATAACATATATTGAGATATGAGGTGCATGGAGTAAAAATTAACAGTAATGTAGACTTAGGAAAAATATGTGTATGATATATTCTATTGAGGCTGTTGGTCCAGGTAGTGTCTGAATCTTGAAGCTAAGTGCTAGAGTATAGTTTTTCTATTTCTGTATTTATCTAATGTATTTTAAATATATTTAAATATTTTTATTTTTTACAAAGAATTTAATTTAAATAAGTTGTTTATAAATAATTTTAAATAATAAATTTAATATTTAAATTTTTTAAAATAAATTTAATATTTAAAATTTTAAAAATAAATTTAAATTAGCCAGGCAGTGGTGGCGCACACCTTTAATCCCAGCACTTGGGAGGCAGAGGCAGGCAGATTTCTGAGTTCGAGGCCAGCCTGGTCTACCTAGTGAGTTCCAGGACAACCAGGGCTACACAAAGAAACCGTGTCTTGAAAAACCAAAAAAATAAAAATAAACATATTTAAATACAAGCATATATAATCTTTAAACCTGCTCACAGTCCTTTTGATCCAGTTCAAAACTCTAAAATACGGACAACTGTAAGGACTCAGCAAGTAGAATCTAGGGTTCTTGCCGTGCTCCAATCCCAGACTTTCCAAACCACAGGCTTGTATCTCACCACAGGGTCTGCAGTTGGAGGAAGCCTGGAGTCTGCCTCTCTCTTCCTCAGCTTATGATACTTGAAAACCCTTCAGTCATTATCAAGCATTGGTTTGTTCCTTGGGTTTCCCGGTTTGGTGTCAAAGTCTGCTTCTTTCCCATCTCTTCCTAGCATCGTTTTTTGGTTGAGCGTGGATACAGTTCCTATGTGGAGGTCTCCAAACCCCACCCAAGAATGCCCAGAACAAATCTGCACACTCACATGCACTCTGCTTGATTTCAACTGTTAGATTCCAGAAGCCAGGAAACATGTTCTTTTGCATATGGAAGCCTTCAGAACTTTCAAGTGGTGAGTGTTTTATATAAATCTGTGACTATTTCTCTGGACTACAGCTTGCTGGCTCTTCCACAGGGTCTTTTATTGTTTAGGGTTGTTTTAGTTAATCTGTGGGTGTTTGTTGCTGTTGTTGTTGTTTTGTTTTTCCATATTCAGTTGAGAATTGCTCTTTCTATCTCTGTCAGTTGGAATTTTGATGGGGATTGCATTGAATCTGTAGATTGCTTTCGGTAAGATGGCCATTTTTGCTATGTTAATCCTGCCGATCCATGAGCATGAGAGATCTTTCCATCTTCTGATATCTTCTTCATTTTCTTTCTTCAGGGGCTTTGAAGTTCTTATCATACAGGTCTTTCCCTTGCTTGGTTAGAGTTACACCAAGATATTTTATATTATTTGTAGCTATTGTGAAGGGTGTTGTTTCCCTAATTTCTTTCTCAGCCTGTTCATCACTTGTATAATGGAAGATTACTGATTTCTCTTAGTTCATTTTGTATTCAGCCATTTTGCTGAGGTTGTTTATCTGTTGTAGGAGTTCTCTGGTAGAATTTTTGGGTTTCTTATGTACACTATCATATCATATCATATCATCTTCAAGAACTACTGGGAGAATCACCATCCTTTACCTCAAGCTCTACTATAGAGCAATAGTCATAAAAACTGCATGGTATGGTACAGAAACAGACAGGTTGATCAATAGAATTGAATTGAAGACCCAGAAATAAATCTACCTACCTATGAACACTTAAATTTTGAAAAAGAAGCCAAAACCATACAATGGAAAAAAAAGAAAGCATCTTTAACAAATGGTGCTCGTCTAACTGGATGTCTGCACCTAGAAGAATGCAAATAGATCCATAGTTATCACCATGCACAAAACTCAAGTCCAAATGGACCAAAGACCTCAATATAAAACCAGATACACAAAATCTAGTAGAAGGGAAATTTGGAAATAGCCTTGAACACATTGGTACAGGAGACAATTTCCTTAACAGAATACCATGACTCAGGCTCTAAGATCAACAATTGATAAATACAACCTCATGAAACTGAAAACCTTCTGTAAGGCAAAGGACACTGTCAGTAGGACGAAACAGCAGCCTACAGATTAGGAAAGCATATTCACTAACCCTATATCCAGCAGAGGGCTAATATCCAAAATATGTAAGGAATTCAAGAAGTTAGACACCAACAAACCAAATAACCCAATTAAAAAAAATGCAATGCAGAGCTAAATAGAGAATTTTCAACAGAGGAATTGCAAATGGCTGAGAAGCACACACATACACACACACACACTCACAGGCACACACAGAAACACATACACAGACACACATAGACACAAACACATACACAGATACACTTACGTACATAGACACACACACAGATACTCACACACACACAGAGACACACTCACAGACACACACACATACACACACACACATACACACACAGACACATACACACACAGACATATACACACCCACACCCACAGACACACTCAGACACTCATAACACACATATGTAAAGACACATACACACAGATACACATACGTACACACACAGATACTCACACGTGCAACTGTACTTGCACACATACACACACATGTATGCCCTCCCATATCCATACATCGCAAGTAAAATATTAATTAATCAATTACTTAAAGTGAAGATAAATAAAGGATGTATGTGAAGTGCTCCTTACTGAGGCCTATGAGACTGTCTGTGTGGAAAGATGAAATAGAATTCTATTCTCAGCTCCACTGTTCGCCCACCATTCCAATGCACAAGCGTTGAAGCTATCACAGACTCAGAAGGGGTCACGTTGTTACTCCGTGCAGGGAGCATCTGGCCCCATGGAGTCCTCCTGCTCACCATATGAGAAGTAATGGTGTATCTGTGGGAGATGAGAAGCTGCCCATGGCGGGAGGCTCCAGATCTCCATCTGGAATCCTCTATTTAAGTTGGGTATTCTTAATTAGTGAACTGGGAGGTTTCATCCCTTGGTGTGAATCCCATCCCAGCCTTGGAATGTGTCTGGCACTGCATCCTCTACACCAAGTCCCTCCTTGTGGGTGTTGGAGAGTTGGCTTTGGGGCAGTTGTCTCTCTGTGTGTAATGAATATGCTTCTCATGACTCTATTTATCAAAGCTCCTGAGCGCTGTGTTGTGTCTTTAGTCCTTGCAGGGCATTCAAGGCCTTTGACTTTTACCTCCTCATTATGCTTCCCATCAGACTACCAACATGGGAGGGGCCCTGAGCAACTCATTAGGATAAGAGAGCTAATTGCTTTGGGGTCCAAAAGAAGTCAAACTTTTCCTTCTCAAAGTCCTTTATCGTGATGGCTAGTAGGGGTGGATCTGAGATGAGTTAGGGGAGATATGAGCAAAATACATTGCTTGAAATTCTCAAAGAATTACACACACACATACCCCAGAACATACACAGTAAAAACCCCAAAACCCTGTAATCAGTATGTAACTATAAATATGTCTGCCCTGGTATCCCAGAGGCCTCAGTCAGTGGCAGGTGTTTTCAGTAGAGGTAAGGAATCCTAGGACTTTGCTCTTCCAACACCGTAAAAAAGTGTTTGACCTTCCCCCTAGCTTCAGAAATAAGCACATAAAGATCCTACCTCAAATGGGGTTGGGGGAAGAGGCACTACATATGCCCAAACCCAAACAGGAGGGAGCAGCACCATTTACAAGGTAAGCATTAAGCAACAAGGCAAACACTCACTCTGAAAGAGTTACGCCAACGTTGACTACCCACCTTCTTCACAAAAGGCAAGCTAGTCACCATGAAGCCAGCACAGATCCATTCCAGTTCATACCATCACTTGGCTAAAAACATGGCCATACCTTGTTTGAAATCTAAACTATAACATACCCAAAGCCTGACTCCATGTTTCACATCTGCTTTGTCTCAAACAGGGAACTTCCTTCTGCCCTGAGTGCCCCTGGATGTTAACAGAGTTGTCTGGCATGTCTCACACGGGCTCAGGCCTTCTTTCTTTCAGTATGAAGCACAGCAAGGAAATGTACTGCCTCCCCCATTGTGCTCAGGGCTGCTGCTTCACTTCCTTTGATTATAGCACTGTAGCCCATTTCTATACTGGTGAGTGCTGGTGTCAACAATGGCATCCAAGCTCTCAGACCTGTCACTTATCCTGTTCAAAGCCTCCTGTGGGTTTCAGATGCACAGGTTTCTAATCCCAACAGCTGACTTTAGCAGATGAGCAAATGGAATCCCCATACTCCAGTTGAGTCAGAATATGGCTGCAGGACCACTGTGTCAGAGAGGACAGACCTGCCCTCCCTCCTCTTGCTAAGTACAGGAATCAACTTCCATATTTGGTATAAACTCTTTTAAAGGTCTTGAAAGAGTAACTAATTATCCAGTGGCAGGTTACCATAATCATCCTAACCTTGGGTTCAACATACTGGTCTCATAAAGCCTCTGCCATGAGCAGACAGTCAGGCTATGGGATTGCTGAGCCAGTTCTATGCCATTCTTCCCCTTAGGAGAATGAGCCAGAGGAGGTAAACCAGCTTCAAAGTCAGAGGAAGAGATTCAATGAAATGCCTTCTGCAGAACCAGCATCTCGTGGAGTCCGTGCCAAGTGCATATTCATTTGTCCTCCCTCCAAAATGTAAAAATTGTACCTTATTACCACAGTATTTATTTTTGTTTGTGTTATTTTACTTTTCCTTTTTTACGTCTCTTTATGTAACGGAGACTGGTTTCCAGCTCTAGATCCTTCTGCTGGAATGAGAGGTATGAGCCACAGACTCAGCTTCCACGGCATTTCTTTAGTCTCTCTGAGGAAGCTAGATACCTCAGCAACTGACTGGCCTGGATGGTGGCTCAGATGATGACAGAGACAAAAGCATTTTTATTTTTTGCCTTGTTTTGTTTGAGTTTTGAGACAGTCCAATCTGGCCTGAAATTCATAATATAGTCTAGGGTACCTCAGATTTACAGAAATGCTTGTGCCTAGGCCTATCAAATGCTGGGATTGCAAGCATGGGCCATCATGCCTGGTTTTGTTTTTACTTTCTATAATGACATTGTGTAGCTAAAGTGAATTTGATTTGTTTCAAAATAAAATTCATTGGCAACTTTAATGAAACTGAGAATAAATACTAAATTAAGAGTGAATAAGGAGTTGAAAGTTTAAACAAGTTCACTTGGGGCTAAAAATAAAGAAACTTCTTAATAATGAAGATGCTAGGCTTAGCTTGGATGGATAGTTGGTTGGTTGGTTGGTTGGTTGGTTGGTTGGTTGGTTGGTTGGTT
>JADRCH010000107.1:839656-858344 GCA_019843965.1 Rhynchomys soricoides | reverse complement strand
GTTGGTTGGTTGGTTGGTTGGTTGGTTGGTTGGTTGGTTGGTTGGTTAGCTGGCTGGCTGGCTGGCTGGCTGGCTGGCTGGTTAATTGGTTAGTTAGATGACTAGTTGGTTGGTTGGAACGTTGGTTGGTTAGTTGGTTGGCTATTTGATAGGTTGGTTGGTTGGCTAGTTGGTAGGTTGGTTGGTTGTCTGGTTAGTTGGTTGGTTGGTTGGTTGGTTGGTTGGTTGGTTGGTTGGTTCGTTGGTTGGTTGGTTGGTTGGTTGCCTGGCTGGTTGGTTGGTTGGTTAGCTGGTTCGTTAGTTGGCTAGTTAGCTGGTTGGTTGGTTAGCTATTTCATTGATAGGTTGGTTGGTTCTAAATTTGTGTCCACAACAGATCTGATCTATAGGATCAATACGTTTAACCTCTCTTATTATTCAGGTGACCAACAGTTGAGAAAATTGTATCATATAAAGATTGGGGAATATCTTAGTGCCAACCACTCACATAGTGTGAACCAGGCTCTGCTTTGGGTCCTCAACACTACAAAATCAAACAAGAAAATATACTTGGCATGCTCCTCAATGCAAGTATATCCCTTCACACAATACCTCCAATATTTTAAGCTGTTAATAATGTTCCAAAAATAAACCTTCCATCAGTTCAAGCTCACACCTTTTTAAGAGGAAGGAAGAAAGGAAAAAAACATACTAAATGCATTGCCTACAAGCAGCTAAAATCCCAGACTGCTGCAAGCTCAGGAAGTCTCAATGGGGAGTCCTTGCAAATGGCAGCGTAAGTCCCATGCAAATCCACTCTGTCAGCTCAGACACAGATGCCAAAAAGAAAAGGCACAATAAATAACGGGTGTGCAGAGAGAAAACAGAGGTGGTGTCGTGCTGGAAGCCGCTTCTGCATTCTTTCCCTGGCACTTGGACACCACAAAGGCTTTTAAACAACTCTCCTTAAAGGTCCTGGGGACATCACAAAGGCAGTTGCTTTTTATGTATGTTTGTGATGGGCAGGGGGGAATGCTCACTGAAGCAATCCCAGTTTATGTTATCTCTTACATGTTGGTATTCAATGACCGAGATTCCAGAAGACAAAAGTAGACATCAGCGCTGCCATCTGGCAGATTCTCTCTCGAAGTCACCCCGGACTGTTGTGAGCCTTAGTTACATTACAGTGCCCTGAACATTGGGTGTGGCTCTCTGAGCCCCACCTTTGAAGCTTAGAGTGGCATTCAGAGTCACCAGCTCCCTGCTGCTCCAGCCTCTGGGTGTGATGCTATAATCCCCAGCTGTGGCATCTCTTCTGGCAATTAACACCCCCCACACACACAATGCACACTCATGTCCTTGGTAAGACTGGCAGGTGGCCATCTTGTCACCATGTATTGGTTGCTGCTTTGCCTCAGTATGCCCCATCCTGCAGGCATACTGATGCCTGCCCCAGGTACAGCCTTCTGTGAGGACATTTCTTGTAGTTTTGTCCCCAGAGAAGTAGAAAGAAACGTTGGCCACACAGTCTGTCCTGGCCCCTCATGAACATCTATTGAAACTGATAGCTCTAATGCCTGGCATCTGCCAGACTGTCATTCAAACCAGAGGGGATTTGGACAGAGACAAGGCACGCATTGTAAAAATGACTCTGTGATCTAGTTTCCTGAGCTTGCCTTGAACTCCTAGGTACGATTAGAGCAGAAAACCTTATTTCCTGCAAAAACGACTTCACATAAATGGGAAAATGCACTGTAGAAGGAGCCAGTGAATATTTTCCCTTGATTTGTGCCCGAAACATAAGAGTAGGGGGAAAATCCCAGCTGTCTACTGCATTGTGTGAACATATACATGCATTTAAATTGCTTATATCATTACTTACAGATGTAATTGTGAAATATGTTCTTTTTGCATTCAAAATTAGGGCCTGAACAGATGGTGAACGCTCAGTTTAAAGCAATATGTCCATTAAAACAACCCGTACTGTTGGTGTTTAGAGCAACAATAGCAGCAAGTTCATTACAGCAGGGCTGTGCAGCAAGAGTGTGTGCAGGCAGAAGACAGTTGGGAACTGCTCACCCACCCAGGCAACAACCACTCCCAGAGTGGGACAGTTATCTGCCTCCCCCTGCCCACAGCCACCGCTCCAGACTTGAACTCCAGTTGCTTTGCTTCTGAGTTTGCTTCCAAATAGTAAAGTCAATAAACAGCTGACATTTACCAATGCTCAGTTCCAGGGTTGGCTTTTCTTTCTCTCTCCTCTCCAGATGTGCCGAAATGTGTGCTTCCAGATGCAGCACCTCAACAGGATCAGACAGCTCGGTCCTGAGGGATGATCTTGCCTGATGAGGCTGGGTCAGTCACATGGGCTGGTGGCATGATGCACAGATAGCTACTTTCTCTACTCAGCACAGGCTAGCAGGAAGCAAGGCCTCCAACAGGGCAGCTGGATGCTCTCTTACCTTTGCTGTGGCTGACCAGATCCTAGTCATCTGTGCTTACTGTCACCCAGGCAGAACGCTGCCACTCTTTTCTTACCCAGAACCTCTGATGTGAATTTCCTTTTTAAGAAAGGAAAACAGACACCCATGACCCATCCTCTGCACCCTGACCCCCAGTTTCCAATTTGACAATAACCCAGGTGATTAGGGTCCTAAAAGCATTCATACACAGCAGAAGAACATTAAATATGAACTGGAAGAATGTCTTGGGTGGGTGGCATTTGCGCTGTGACTATGAGAACCAGAGTTTGAGCCTCAAAACTCATGTTTTAAAAGCCAAGCATGATCATGTGTTTGTAATTCCAGCACCCGGGAGGGAGGAGGAGACCTAATAGCTATTCGGCCAACCTGCTTTTGGTGCCCTGTAAGCCAGTGAGAGACCTTGTCTTAAAAACAAACAAAAAACCAAGATGGTACTTAAGGAATGACACTTAAGGTGTGTGTGTGTGTGTGTGTGTGAGAGAGAGAGAGAGAGAGAGAGACAGAGAGAGACAGAGACAGAGACAGAGACAGTGACAGGGAGACAAAGAGACAGAAAGACAGAGATAGGGAGACTAAGACTGAGACAAAGAGACAGCAAGAGAGACAGAGAGACAGAGAGACAGACAGAGAGAGAGAGAGAGAAAGTCTGATGTTTTTAAAAAGCCGCAGATTAGAAGAACAGACAAGCTGTGCCATCTCAGATGGATCCATCTTCAAGACAGGATGTGTCTGCCTCCTTCCCACAGCAGGTCAGCATCACATGTGTGTTATGGGGCTAAGCTGCACTAACATCCACACTGACTGACCTGAAGGATGAGTAGGGAGGTTTACAGTAGTGGAGAACTTGGGTAGCTCAAGATCCCTGTGCACAGAAGTCAGAGTGGAGCTTGGAAAGGTGCCCACATGAGCAACAGTCATAGCAGCCAGCCAGCCAGCTGCCTTCTGTATTTGGAGGAGGCCTTGGAAGGAGTTTCACCAGCAATGCAGCAGGAGAGACACACAGTAAGGTTTGATAAACTAAAAGTAGAAAGATTAGAATCGAGGCAGGGAGATCAATTGTACCTTAAGAGAGACCCATTGGACTCAATCTGCAAACAGAAAGACTGAAAAACTCTCTCAGTTATCTGAGTAGAGCCTTTGGGTGCTCCATACTACAGCTCTCCTTTCTGCCTCTAGACTCTGCTTTGGCGTGTGACAGAGGGCTAGGCATGTGGGCTGGAGATGGCAGCGTGGAGAGAAGCTCATGCCATGCCCTGGTGCCCCATGGAACCATAGAGTTGGATGCTCATGGGTGGTTACCTACGTCAGAATTCAAGGTAGGGGTGGGGATTTCTGAAGATTTCCGTGGAATGAGTGGCTTTCCAGGTTCTCAGCCCCTCTAGTGTGGTGGCCATATCTTGTAAGCTAATTGAATAAATCTAGTGATGTATATTGCATTGTATCTGTGCATTCTATCAGCTCTGTTTCTCTAGGAAGCCCTGACTAGCACCATATCCACTGGCCTCCCTTAGCCCATCCTCGACCCAGGAAACTACCTAGACTCACACTGTATGCAGCATGGAGCACCTTCCCAGCCATGCCCAGCCAACCAGCCAAATCTCTGTGTGCCCTGCCCTCCAACAATCTCTGAGGTCTCCCATCACTTCCACCGCTTCTCTTTCCCCTGCTTCCCTCTCTCCTGGGTTCTCCCACCCTGGCCAGCACTTACTTTAAGAGCACACCACAGTAAGGAGAACATCCTTCCTGAGCCTTTTCTCGACATTCACTACCAGCAGGACAATGACTGTGTTAACGGACCTCTTGTTTGTTAGAGCAGAACTTCAGTCTTCTTTGGTTTTTCACATAGAGGATTCCACCCTAGTGTGTTTCCTACAGTCCAGATGGTCTGAGAACATTGCCAACCACCCTCTGTTTGGCCAACATCTACTCAGGCTTGGCTACAAGTCTAAGGGTTTAAGTTCCTGGTAAAACCCTGTGCTCTGGAGGGGTGTCTAGGTGTCCCCATCTACCCTGGCATGGCTTCCCTCACACAGAGCCTAACACGTAGTAGGTGTCAGGAAGCATTTGGCGAATTGAGTAGTAAGTCAAACTGGCACAGATGGTCCTGTGTTAAGTACCAGAGGCAAAGGGGAAATAAAAGAAAGAAGCTGGTAATGCCAAGATAAATAAATGAAGGGTAGTCACTTGGGGTGGAACAGAAGAAGAGAGGAGACAGCCAGGATGAAAGGTTACAGAGAACATGGGTTCACAGGAGCCTCACAGAAGGATCACAGCAGAGGCTGAGCAAGGATCTGGTAGAAATCTGAGACCCACACAGAGGCAAGTTTGTCAGGGAAGTCCACAGAGAAATACAGCAGGAAGAAGAAATTTCTAGAGAAACACCAGCAAAGACAATTAGTGCCGGGTACTCTGCTCGGTGTGACCCAAATCCAGGTACTGACATGTTGACCCTGAATCTCAGGATTCAGACCTCCTTATGGACAATTCCTTAAAGGAAAAAAGAGGTAAGTAAAAATGAACATTCCTCAGCACATCCCCAAGAGAGCAATCCTGAGACTCATGCTGGAGGCAAACAACAGCCATCCAAGTGGACTTAAGTCAGGCTCAGTAAGAGAATTCGTGCCCAGTACTGTAATCTCAACCACCTACCACTGGCTGAAGAGGCCAGGGACTGTAGAGGAAAACCTACCGCTGCCAACTTCCTAAATCAGAACACTTTCTAGTTACAATTTAAATATCCTACCCACAGGTAATAATATTTCTCCTTCCCTCATCAAAGACTCTTCCGTTTGCAGCAGACAGAGACCTTTACAGAAGGACACAACTGGTCTTAATGCAGAGTGATATGTGTGCCCATTCCCAGTTGGTACAGATACAGCATAACCCCCACATAAGGCTCAGGGAACATCGTAGAAGAGGACATAGAAAGACTAAGAATGACAGGGCCAGAAAGTTTGCTCTGTAGAGGAAAGGAAATCCGCTCCCGCGAAATCTTAACAATGTGGTCACTGGAAAAAGACTAGACATTACATGACAATGCCAGCTGACATGCCAAGGTAGATCAGGGAAATCTCACAAGGCTATGTCCCTAGATGAAGAGCTACAGGAAGCTCATGGCTGCTGAAAGAGAGAATCAGTCTCCTCCAAGAATGAGCTCCCTCATAAGCTCTCTGTGCTCAAAGCAGTCAACCTGAAACACATACATGTGGGAACAATGCTAAATGGATGCATCGGGCTGTTAAATAATAATCAATTATAACTGAATCAGAGGCCGTGAATTTGAGAGGGAGTGGACAGGACATGGGAGGAGTTGGAGAGGGAGAGTAGCAATTACAGCACTCAGAAATGAAGTTCTCAAAAACATTACATTTAAATAATCACAGAAGAGGTAAGTTCACTAGGAGTGACCCCTACCCAACATAGCCAATATCCATATAAGAATTGGGGCTTCCATAGCTGGAGATGGCTCCATGGTTAACAGCATAGACCTAAGTTTGAGTCCCAGCAGCTACTTGGTGTTTCAACTATAAATCCGATTCAAGGGAACACAATGTCTTCTGGGCTCCACAGGTACCAGGCACAAGCACACCAAATAATTATTTTAATATAAAAGCAAATAGCAGCTGAGGAGATTGGCTCCGCTCAGTGTGGTAGAGTACTTGCTGTGTAAACAGAACCAGGGTTCAATCCTCAGCAGCCGCATAAAAAGTTGGGTGTGGCTGTGTGTATCTGTGACCTCAGCCCTGAGAAAGATGGGCAGAATGAACTTGTCTAGGTCTAAGCCAAGTTAGACAAAACTGTGACTCTCTGGTATGTTGAGAGAGGTTATCTCAAGACAACAGAGCAAAGAGATAGAGAAAGACCTTCTATGTCCTTCTCTGGCCTCTGCATCCATGTGCGTGGGCACTCAGTCACTGACACACATGCGTGCATCTCTCTCTCAGACACACACACACACACACACACACTCGTGTGAAGAGATTTGTACATGGTCTTGTGGAGACACTGAAAAAGCTGAGTCATTTACCAGCACAATATACAGGCCAACCCCGTGGATACCTCAAACTGAACTTTCAGTCTTAACTATGATGACATTTTGTTGTTGTTGTTGCTGCTGCTGCTGCTGCTGTTGTTGTGTCATTGAAATTTGTTACATTAGTCCTGAAGAATGGGTTCATCAGGTAAGGCTAAGAGAGAAAACGGACTCCCCACTAAAATGGAATCGTGACATCAAAGCCAGTGGGGGTGGGGGTGGGGGTACAATGGCACTCAAGTGGGAACCCCACACTCATAAAGCCAGGTGACATCACACTTGCCAGATTAACAGTCTATGAGGTCACCACACAGCAGGCCAATGAATTCATCTGCCATTCCTGTGGTAGCACTATCGAAGAGCAAACTCCAAGCTGGAGGACATAGCACCTCCTTCCAGGTCCCACAGGAGACAAGTTGAAAGACAAGAGCCAGTGAGGACTATGGAGAAGACAGGACTGCCCGGCAGATGGGATAACAGGGAAGTCTGCTCATCTGTCTCATTGTGTCTGGAAGATGGGCAGGAACTATGGATAGACAAATCCAGGTACCTTGAGACAGAAAGGTTCCTGAAAGAACAGGAAGATAATAAATATTCTGACAGCGAGTGGGCACTGATGAAGGCCTGGCCATACAGCACCACCATGAAGTCTGCCTGCCCCCAGGGTTCACACTGAAGCAGGAAGCCTGTCCCATGAGCAGTTCTCTTACTGTGACAAACGCTAGGATTAAAAAAAAAACAAAAAACAAAAAAACCTTAGAGAACAAACACTTGTCTGTACAATGATCAGAGCTGAACTTAATTTTACAATCCAGAATATTTGGCAAAATTATTTGGCAGTTGGGCCAATTTCAGTTCAGAAGCAAGAAATAAAAAAATAAAAGTAAACGAGAAAAGTGGCAGACCCCTCCCCAATTCAGAGGTCGGCACGGAGGGACTAACAACAAAGGTAGGAAGGGAAACCTGCGAAGAGCAGCTTCCTCGGACATGAGGCTCTTGAGAGGTATTTTATGTAAAATTAATAGGTAATCCTTTGTGATGAGAAAGGAGCCACCGTGGAAGGCCTCAAAAAATAATAATGGATAGCAAGACGCCGAGGAGAGACAATTGAGATGTAAGCATTGTGGGCCTAAATTAGGCCCGCGCTTTTATGTGCAGCTTCTACTAATGGGTACTTTCCCCTGTATTGCAAACTCGGGAAGATGAGAAAGGGTTTCTTTATGCCGGTTTTATGGCATCTGGCAGTGTACCAAGCATTCATTATCAATAGCAGCTGAGTTGAGACACAAATGTAACAGCTTCCATGTTAAAAATATTATTGAACGGCATAAACCTGGAGGGAAAATAAGGTGTGTGTGTGTGTGCATGTGGGTGTGCATATGTGTGTTTGTGTACGTGTTATGTGTGTGCTTGTGTATGTCTCTGTGTGTATGTGTGTATGTGTGTTTGTATATATATATGTATATATGTGTGTGTATCTGTGTGTGTATGTATCTGTGTGTGCATCTATGTGTATATGTGTATTTGTGTATGTGTATGTATATATGTGTGTGTTTGTGTGTGTATGTATCTGTGTGTGCATTTGTGTGTGTATGTGTATATGTGTGTGCATGTTTTTATATGTGTATATGTATGTGTGTTTGTGTAAGTATCTGTGTGTGTTCGAGTGTGTGTGCATGTGTGTATATGTATATGTGTGTATGTGTGTTTGTGTGTATATGTGTGTGTTTGTGTATGTGTATGCATCTGTGTGCATATGTGTGTGTTTGTGTGTGTGTATGTATCTGTGTGTGTATACGTACATGTTCCCTCCTGTACTGCTGCACGTGTGCCTCTGTATTTGGAGAACACAGATCAAACTTGAATATCAATCCTAGATGTCATCATTTCAATTTTATGAGATAGGGTCTCTCACTGACCTGGAGTGCTCCTAATCAGCTGGCTGGGCAGAGAGCCCCAGGAATCCACCTGTGTCTGCCTCCCCAGCACTGTGATTACAGACCAACATCACCATGCCAGCTTCTTATGTCAGCTCTGGGGCTCACACACGGGTCCTCATACACAGCAAGCACTTGCAGACTGAACTATCCTTCCCACGTGCCCATAGGTAGATAAGAAAGTAAAACAAGCCAATAGTACTCAGGGGCAGACCTACCCATATCTGAGCAAAGAAAACCACAATTGAAAAAAATGCCTCCGTAAGACTGTAAGCAAACCTGTAAAGTGTTTTCTTAATTAGCCGTTGATGTGGAGGCCCAGCCCATTGTAGCTGAGCAAGCCATCAGGAGTAAGTCAGTAAGCAGCACTCCTCCACAGCCTCTGCTTCAGTTCCTGTCTCTAGGTTCCTGCCTTCGCTTCCTGTCCTGATTTCCTTCTGTGATGGACCGTAATGTGGAACTGTAAGCTGAAGTAAACCCTTCCCTCCATAACCGCTCTTGGTCCTGGTGTTTATCACAGCCACTAAAATCCCTAACTAATTCATGAATCGGTACCTAATTGTTAGTTATTGCTGTCATAGACTTGACCACATATCTGAAGGAGGATTTTAGTAACATGTGAACTCTGGGCTAGAGAAGCCACTGATGCTCAGAGCTCAGTGCACTGTGCTGCATGACCTTGGAAGGCCAGAATGCTAAGAGCTACGCAGATACTCTGGGTCTGGCTTTTGAAGTTTAAAAGGGAAGTCTGGAGTCCTTTAAAGTCTTTATCAGGGTTGTTATGAATCACAAATCTGTACCCCTGGTCATCTGGCTTTCGCCAATCAGCCATGATTAACAAGAGACCAGCACCGCTGAGGTGAAAGTTTAGCTTTCCTGGGACAATTAATGCTGCTCAGCTGAAGCTGGGAAATTAGCAGTGGGTAAGAACAGACCAGCATCATTGACGTAAAATACTCTGGGTCATGTTTTCTTGGAGTGAGCACACAGATGTTGTGGCACAGAGGAGGGCTAAGGCTGTCCCTTGTGCTGGAAGCCAAACTTGGGTATATGTTAGAGTTCCCCAGCTGGTACTGCTTTTGAAGCCGAATGAGTTGTGGAGAGCAACGGAGGCTAGGCACTGTGAGAGGCCAGGAGAGATCATTTGTGAATATCAACCCTCTCTTTTAGTAGAAGCCTCAAGAGTGAAGGAGCCATGGAGAAAAGCTGAGGCTTGGCCCCAAGTGGCAGAATTAAGAGTTCTTAAAGCCAGCACAGGAAAGGCTCCTGGTGAAGGTTCATCCCAGTGCACTGAAAGCCACAAAACTTGGGAGAGGCCAGTATCATTGGGTGGCCACCAAGGCCAGCAGGTGTGGAGTGGAGCTAGTCAGAGCCTAGGAGACGAGCTGTACATGTTTCAGATGGCGGAGCTAGAGAAACCAACCTGTACAAGATTGTTTTTGAGCCCAGAGGATTGGGAGTGAGTACCCAGATGCCAAACACTGAACTTTTTTGCAGTTGGATTTTGGTTTTGCTTTTATTTTACTGTGACTATGCCCTGATTCTTTTCTCTTGAAATAAAAAAGTTTGTGGCTTTTTTTACAGGAGCCCACATTTGAGAAACTTCGAACTTTTAAAGAAATTATGAATATTCTAGAGAAACTACAGACATTTAAGAGACTATTTTGGAGAGGCTTAAACTTTGAAAGAGATTTCTGAATAAACTTTCAAGGTGTGTGGATTTTTAAATGCTAAGGAACTTCTAAAGTTAGACTGTTTTATTTTGTTATATCTATATTAATCTGAGACCCTGGGAATACACAAGAAAGGAAAGGTTGTAGTTTAATGGTAACGTGTTTGTATGTGAAGTTGACAATAAGTTAATTGTGTCTGTTAGTTTTGTCAACATGGTCAAGCTTAGACATATCAAAGAGACCACAACAGGGAAAGGCCACCATAAGACGATCCCAGGAGAGTCTGTAGAACATTTTCTTTTCTTTTTTCCTTTTTCCTTTTATTGGAAATATGTTTTTCTCGAATGACAACCCTGATTGTCATTTCTGTTCTCCTACTCCCAGTGTTTCCCCAACTCCCCCCCCCCCCAGCCAGCTCCAGCCCCTTCCTGTCATCATTGGTAAAACAAACAAGCGTCTACGGGTTGATGCTAGTATAAACATAATAAAATAAAATAGAATAAGATAAAACAAAAACTAACATATCAGAATTGGACAAAACAAAGGGAAGGAACAAAAAGCAAGAGAAGGCACCCAAGAAACAGAGATCCATTCATTCACACACTCAGGAATCCCATAAAGCCACTAAACTGGAAAATACAGTAAATCCTTAAAGAACCTGGTGCAGACCCCTGCAGGCCCTGTGCAGGTTGCCCCAGGGAAGAGAGTTCATACTGATCCATGATTTCATATTGATTCTGTTGATCCTGTGGACCTTGTTTCCTTGGTGTCCTCCATCCCCTCTGGCTCTTACAGTCCTCTGCTTCCTCATTCCACATGGTTCCCAGAGCCCTGAGGGGAGCAATTTGATAGACATCAAGTTTAGGGATGAGTAAACTTTCTGCATAATGTCTGGCTGTTGGTCTCTGTATTTGGTTTTAAGGCATTTTCTTCATTAGCGATTAATGTGGGATGCCAAGCTCATTGGGGATGGTCCTGGAGTGCATAGAGAAACAGCTGAGCAAGCCTTGAGGAGCAAACTAGTAAGCAGCAACCTTCCACGGCCTCTGTGTCAGGTCCTATTTCTAGGTTCCTGCCCTGAGTTCCTGCCTCAGTGGATGAGGGACTGTGATGTGGAACTGTAAGCTGACATAAACCCTTTCCTTCCCAGTTTGCTTTTGGTCAGGTATTTATCACAACAATTGAAACCCTTGGAGAATTAGCAAATAGCATAGAAATTTCTTGAGCTACAAAGGTATATTCCTACAGAAGATGCTCACAGAACAATGTCCTGGTCCTGTTTCTGCCACTGACCTCTAGATATGTCTCTCAAACTCTGTTGATAAGCACATGTATTAACATACATAGCTATTTAATTACTTGGCTGTGAAAATAGTCCAGTTTATTTTAAAACTCCTACAGTGGGGCAAAGATGTCACCATCAAAGTGGGTACAGAGATAGACAGGAAGAATACAATGTGAGCTTATATGCACAGACATTCGAGCACCATGGTGTGTGTGCTCCTTACTTGCTAATCAGTTAGTTTACTTCATATCCCTGGTGCTGTCACTGATTCATCAGGCTTCACAAGGCAGAGGCCAAACTGGACCTTCCTAAAACTGAGTCACCTGCTAGATTAAGGTATGGCCAGGCTACAAGGAGAGAATGTTCACTATCTCATTTCTGGGGATGGAGTTGAGTAGACAGGGCTCCCTGTGTGTCAAAAAGAGGCTGTTTCCTGGAGATCCAACCGGACTGCTGGGCAGAGTAGTCAGAACAGACAACATGGTATGGGGGACTGCTGGACAGAGTGGTTAGAACACACAACATAGTATGGGATGGAGGCGGGGTTATCAGACATAACACAGACAGCATCCTGTCCATCACAAACCAGGACCTTCAAGTGGATTGCAGAACAAGAGAGAGCAAGGCATTATAGTCTCCATGGTAACTGTAACTATGTAATTGTGGCTTTTATTTGGTTTTGTGCATGTTGTCTGGGTCTTTGAGAAATAATCACTGGCAAAAAGTGTTTCGTCCAGGATTACAGGTGGTCTGTTGGTGGGCAGGTTCAAGGGTCTCTCCCAGATGAGGAGCTCAGGAACCCCAGGGGGAAGCCAGGATGCCTTGGCAATGGAATCCATATCTGTAGTCTTGAATTTCTTTACAGTTTTGGTACACCTAGGCAACTAGGCCAGAATATAGCACTAACACCCTGCATCCAAGAGTGAAGGTACTGGCTCCCTAAGGCCCTGTACCACCATTACCACTGGGGACTTTGTCACTTTGATGATCTTTAAATGTCTTATCACTTTAATTTCCATTCTTACATACTGAAAAGATGACTTTTTCACCCAGTGGTAAATTTCCACTTTCCTCCTCAGTAAATATTTCATAAAACAATGGGGTGGGAGCTTTTTTCCCAAGCATGGCTATCTGTACATTAAGATGTTAACCTCAAGGCTGGAGAGATGGCTCAGCGATTAAGAATGCTGACACTCTTCCAAAGATTGTGAGTTCAAATCCCAGCAACCACATGATGGCTCACTACCATCTGTAATGAGATCTGATGCCCTCTTCTGGGTGTCTGAAGACAGCTACAGTGTACTTACATATAATAAATAAATAAATCTTTTTTTTTAAAAAAAAGATATTAACCTCTTCATTCTTCGTGGCTGATGATCTCTTCATCTGTCATTTACTGGATGGTGTTACATATGACTGGGGACACGGTATTTCAGTCACAGTCAGGTCATATGTCACCTCCTTGTGCTCTAGCCCCACTGACACAGTTAACATCCTTTTCTTACACCCTTAAATTCCTTTCTTATTTAAACTCACAGAAAACAATACACAAGCAGAATTACTAGTAAATTTTGCCAACTACAACTCATGGCCCAGAATCTTTACCAAATTCTGTTTGATGGTAAGCCTCAAGTCTTCCAAATCTCACAGAATCAGGCTTGGATTTTGATATTTATACTAACTTTATTGAAGCTTACTGTGGATATTTTGGACTAGTTTCCCTCTAAAAGTTAAGTCTTAAATAGCCAATTTTGGTCAACACCACTTGTTGAACACTTCTGTTTTCTTTTCTTCTTTTTTATTAATGCATCCTTTATTAGATTGTAAATCTTCCTTTAAATGTCTCAGGTTTCAGGGCCTTTCTGTGTATCAAAAATGTTGGTATTGCGACATTAATTTTTGATTTATCAGAATATTGCAAATAATAGTAATGTCTATCATGTTTTCTTCTAGCTGTAGTTTTGAATTATTTTTATTACATTCCAAAAATAATCCTACCAGAATCTTATATATTACATGCTCTTTCATTTCACAGCACAAATATCTTCCAAAAGCAGACTTCATAACTTCCCCTTTACGGTTGGAGAAACAAAGTCATGGGAAGAAAGAGATCTGTAGAATTACTACAAAACGTTGCCAGGTACAACCCATGGCCCAGAATCTCTACCCAATTCTGTCTGATGGTAAGCCTCAAGTCTTCCAGATCTCCCAGAAACAGGCTTGGGTTTTGATAATTACATTTGGGCTAAGTTTCAAAGTGTCCTCTGAAAGGATTTTTGTGCCTATAAATCCATTTTTTCAAATGTTTGCTCAAATGAGAAAGCAAATGAAAGGAGACTTACAGATGTGCCTGTCTACCTCTGCGTCCACACTCCTATCTCTGAGCCAGGTCGGGACCTTCGCCCTGTCCTGCAGATTACTTTAGAAATGGCATGGCTACCATACACTGTCCTCAGCTTCGCTTGTCCACTTCCACACGGCCTTGAGAGTCTCCATGAGGTCTCTCTCTCTCTCTCTCTCTCTTTCTCTGTATGCCATGGGTATGGGGGTGTGCATCTGTGTGTATGTGTGTGAATGACATGTGTGTAGCAGTGTGTAGCTGTGTGTGTATGTGTGTATATGTGAATGCCATGTGTGTGGCAGTGTGTAGCTGTGTGTGTATGTGTGTATGAATGCCATGTGTGTGGCAGTGTGTAGCTGTATGTGTATGTGTGTGTGAATGCCATGTGTGTGGTGGTGTGTATCTGTGTGTGTGAAGTATGTGTGTGTGTGTGAATGCCATGTGTGTGGCAGTGTATATCTGTGTGTGTGTGAAGAGTGTGTGTGTGTGTGTGTATGAGAGAGAGAGAGAATGCCATGTATGCGGCAAGAAAAGGAATTGAGCATCTCTAGGTTGGAGCTTGAATTATAGTTTCAGACTGTGAATATAGGTGCTAATATAGGTGTTAGGAACTGAACTCAGCCCCTCTAGAAGAGCCACAAACGCTCTTAACCACACAGCCATCTCTCCAGCACTTCCAGATAGTCTCAGTATAAAGGAACTCAGCATATGCACTGAAAGTTTACCAGACATGGAAGAGGAGAGAAATCGCTGGGAGTCCATGGGTAACACAGTTGCGGGCCACACAGAGAGCACCTTATGTGTCCTGAAATATGGCCGTCTTACTTAGAGATACCACCTTCTGTGGCCTGGGTGTAATGTTTTCGTAGATAAAGTGATATCCCAGAGGTTTCTATAGTTTTTTTTTTTCAATTTATTTTATTTGAAATTTTCAAAGAAAAACATAGTTTTGAGCTGGTTGAAACAAGATATATATATATATATAATATATTAGAGTTATGGTAAGAAAGAAATATATTTAGTCAATGTGAGCCAGCTGATGCTGGACTGTCAGCCCAACATGTCATCAGGAAGGTGAATTCTCATAGATGAACCATAGCTACTCATTTAATCCATAGCTGCTGTAGACTAAATGGGGAACGTCCCTGTGGGCTCGTTCTTGAACACATGATCTCATGCTGGCGGTTCTGTCTTAGAAGGTTACAGAACATTTAGGAGGTGGAGACTCAAAGAAGGAAGTGAACCACAGGGCTAGGACACTGAAGCTTATAACCCATTCCTTACAGACCAATGGAGATACCAAGAAAGGAGGAGCCCTGACCACCTCGTGGACTTTACCCACTTCCACCTGCCTGCCGCCATGCCTTCCCCACCAAGATGGACTTCATCCTCTCAAACCGTGAACCAAAACAATTACCCTCCCTTAAGTAGCTCTGCGCTGGGTCATAGCAACAAGAAAGATAATTAAGGTGCCAGCCAAACGTGAAATTTATTGTATTAGTAATCCTTTCAAGATTTCCAGTGTGGTGTGGCTCTAATCTTATTAAAGAAAAGCACACGCCTGTAGACTTTCCTCTCCTGGGTGCTTCTGTCCCCACAGATGCAAATGAAGTCCCTTTGGCAGGGGACTCTGCATATGTGCATCTTCTCACGTGGACCACGCTGTCACTCACCCAGTCTACAGACCTAGCAACCGTAGCCCCAGGTCGTCTTTCTGCCATGTGTGCCTGAGGGATTGGTTCTTTTTTTTTTTTTTTGCTTTGAAGGAGTAGCTATTTTATTCCCAAGTAACCAAAACACACTTAAAGTATCTAAGGAAAATAACTGGAGCCTTTTCTCTCAAGCCTTCAAATGCCTTCAATTAAAACACATTTCCAGACAGAGAGGAACACTGCCAGTACCTGGATGGCTGCGGTAATTGAGTTCATTTTGAAATGTGATAGATATGAGGTGTTGTGGCAGATCGTGAGATAGATTCATCTCTCCCATAAAACATATATTCCCACGAGGTGTGTAGAAAGTGCTACATGTTTGGGCCAGGCTATAGCATCTTCCACTTCCCACAGCTATCTCCCACCTGGGCTTTTGAGTAGACTTTGAAAATAAGTATCTGTCCCCCTCCTGTCTGAAGTTGCTCATGTAATAATTCTAGAGAGCTGAGACTCAATGATCTACATCATGGCAATGGGCAGAACACACATCCTCAGGATCGACTTCCTGGGTGGAAAACTAGGTGTTTAATTTGCCTTTTAAAATTAATAATGTTCACACGTTCCCCTACTTGTGTGCTGTAATATCTAAATATGATTACCAAGACTTGCAGTCTCCAAAAATATCTACTCCTGTTTTTTTAGGAACACAGAAAATCTGGAATACATTCCCAAATGCTAAGTGTTGTCATGAATGGTCATCTTTCACCATTGAATGGTCAAGTGAGCATACACAGGAAATGGGTCTGTTCATGCATCTCCATGGAGACTATGGGGTTGGCAAGAATACAAATCTCCCATGTGCCCTCTCTAGTATCAGCTTATCAGGGTCCTGGAAAAGGGACAAATGGTGGCTATGGAGCAGGCGTGTGCATGGGACAGGGACATGGGCACTGTGCATCCTGTCACCTCCTGGTCTCATCCACGACTTCATATTGGCTTAGTTGGTCCTGCCTCAGGAATAACCACCTTTTCCTGTAGCCATGATGCCGGGGACTGCTGTTCTCTGGAGCTGTCATGACCAGTCTTCTCCCATAGCCATATCCAGGTGACTATGATAAAAGGAGGTGTCATGGTTCATGTGTGTGTGTCTGTGTGTCTGTGTGTCTGTGTCCTTGGTGTGAGTGTGTGTGTTGTGTGTGTGTATGTGTTGTGTGTATCTGTGTGTTTGGTGTGTGTATCTGTGTTTGGTGTATGTATCTGTGTATTTGGTATGTGTGTATCTGTGTGTGTGGTGTGTGTGTGTGTGTGTTTGCTGTGTGTGTGTATCTGTTTGTGTATCTGTGTGTTTGGTGTGTGTATGTGTGTGTGTGTGCTACTGAGACTACTGAGCACATGTACCACATTTTCAATCATGACAGAATGTCAAAGGTCAGTGGTAGGTCACTAGTGATAGACTGCAACCCTATGCTCTGCTACGGCCATAAGAAAGTTCTCATCACTAACTAGAAACTGTATTTTCCGCTAGGAAAAAGACACCTAGATATCTTTTTATATATAATCATCTTTCCACCTGGTACTTTTACGCATTCCAAAACACACCTACACGTCTTCCTAAGCTCTTTTGCTGTTAAGACCCTTGTTACTTAATCCACAATGAGTACTGGGATAGGGGGGCTGTAGTGGATACACATGTTCACTGGCCCTGTGTCCTAAGCCTCTCTCCTCAGAGACAGAAATCGTTCATGTTAGCTGGGCGTCTAAGAGCGCGTGCCTTGATCTTCTTCACAGTCGTGCACAGCCAATGGGTTGTAAATGAATACAGTGCGTGTGCATCCGCAAAGGAGAACACAGCTGTCGTCCTCTTCAATCCTGCCTATAACTGGAATGAAGACACGATGGCTGGAGCTAGCTCAGCCCTCCCAGAGAGCTTCAGAATGAAGACGGTGTGTGACCGGACAGTCAGAAACTCCTGGGTCTCTAGCAGAGTGGTCACACCTACCAGCTCTGATTGTTCTGGGTGCAAATGAATCTCTGCCTCCCAAGGCCACTTCTTGTCCTTGAACTTCAGACTGTCTGACCCTAGCCCTGCAGAGTACAGTCATAGGAATCATTACCACGCTGCATTCCCCTCCCCTCACATCACATCAAACTCATCAGTCCTCTGGCTTCCTCTACACAACAAGGAATCATTCGGAGCACAAGGGAGCCCGGCTACTTCCCAGTGTTCACCACTGACCTTATAGCAAAATTCAAACTCCTTGTGATGGCTGTCAATCTCCTCAGACCAGAGACCTGACAGGACCTTTCTTCTTACCAACAAGTGCCTTCCGGGCTATACTGCTAGCTCTACCCTGCCTTTGTGCTGTCTGTCAATGTATTTAGGCACTCCCTTCCCAGAACATCAGGAGACCAATTCTCCTGTCCTAGCGCAGCTCTTGGTGGCCTACTGATTTACACAGGCCCCTCCCCTAGTTGCTAGTCTTCTTTTCACTTCATCCAATGAATGGCATTTGAAGCCATTTCATTATCCTTCGACACATGACACAGGCTGGAGTTCTGTCTTCATTTCTTGGAGCACACCCAGTGAGAAGGGGTGTGTTGTCCATTAGGGTTAGACTTGTGTTCTAAACACCTAGAAAGCACATGGCCTTGGTAAACATTCGATACCCATAGTTTTTGAAGAAAGCAATGGTTCTTTGTACTGATACAGGGGGGTGGGAAAGAGGTCTATCCCAGTCCCAAAGTAAGAAGACTCCCCATTGGGAACTTGTTAAATAATCTGTGGTTCAGATAATGAGCCTCCCTGGAGCAGAGATCAGGGAAGACAAGACAGTTGGTAAAGTGCTTTGCATGCAGCCAAGAGGGTCTCACTCTGATCTCCTGTGCTTACTTCACAGTGCTAGGAAAAGGGAGACAGGTAGAACCCTGCCCCCTGCAGCTTCCTGGCCAGTCTATTTTGTGAGTTCTGGCCCAGTTAAAGAAAGATCATGTCTCAAAGCACAAAACAGTGCGCTGAAGAGATGGTTAAGAGCACTGACTGCTCTTGCAGAGGACCTGGGTTTGGTGACAAGCACCCATATGATGGCTCCCAACTTACTGTACACATAGCTAGGGAATCTGACATGCTCTCTGATCTCCACTGACACAGTATACATATGTGCGCAGACATACACTCAGGCACACACACATACATACTAAACCAAATAAGTATGTTTTAAAGAGGGAGAGAATGCTTCCAGGTCTCCACAGCCCTTGTACACACAGGTATCCAACACATAACACACACACACACACACACACACACA
>JADRCH010000107.1:815555-838988 GCA_019843965.1 Rhynchomys soricoides | reverse complement strand
TTGAACGCTTGATCCTAGCTGGTGACACCACTTTGGAAGACTATGGAACAGGTCAGAGCTGGTGTCGCTGTAGCAAGTGACTCCCTAGGGACAGGACTTGACATTGATGCCTTGCCTCCACTTCCTGTGTGCTCTCTACATCCTGACTGAGGACACTGTGGAACCAGGTGCCCAGGTTCCTCCTGTTGGCATGATGTACTGTACCCCCTCAGACTGAAAGCCAATGTCCGGTCTTGATCTCTTGGTCACAACAGCAGTGAAAGTAACTAATACGTAGGTTACTGAAGACATGGCTCCTGCTCCTGCCTCCTAACTAGCTCCACCCTGGGTTTCAGCCTGGCTGCAACTGTCAGCTATTGCCTTACTAATGCTGTGTAACAACCATTCCTAGAATACTGTTTTGCAAATTGAGATTCCAGAGGGTTAAGATATACTTGGCTGGTAACTGAGCTTCAAGCTTAGTTTGGAATTAAGTCAATACCCAACTGAAGGAGTAATCGGGAGATCACTAGTTGCAGCCAGCAACATGGCTGTTCGCATGGCTCAGCCGTCCAGCCAAACAGATCAAATTCATTGCAAGCCTCACTTCCCATTCACTGAGGTTCTCCCTCTGTGGCATATTAGACTGTCACACACAGCTGTGGTGAAGTAAGGTGAGCTCTCTCCTAGAAGCAAACATTTCCAAAGGATAATCCAGCTCACTACATGGAGCTACCTGTCTGTCTCCCTGTCCAAATCATGCTGCCTCATCCTGCCTGGCTTCCTTGAAGAGACTTCACCTTC
Source organism: Rhynchomys soricoides (assembly GCA_019843965.1). Taxonomy (NCBI): domain Eukaryota; kingdom Metazoa; phylum Chordata; class Mammalia; order Rodentia; family Muridae; genus Rhynchomys; species Rhynchomys soricoides. The sequence goes on along the minus strand of JADRCH010000107.1, from coordinate 838,205 downwards.
TCTCCAGTTTTCTTTCACTTAGCAAGCAAACCCACCCTGGAAAATTCCCTTGAGCTGTTCCTATATCTGTAAATCCTTCCTTATTGCTGCAGAGGGAGCAGGCCCCAGCCTCAACCTCTCTAGGCTCCTACCCTGAGCCGTTCTGTTTCCATCATGTGTCGACATCTTCCCCTGTGTTAGTACATAGTTTTATTGGTGGCTAATGAGCTAAATGTTGAAAGTAGCCCTGACAAATCTGGGCATATTTTAGTCAGGGTAACATCTGGCTTAACCAAATTGGGGAAGAAAAAAAAAAGAATTATTTCAAGACAGGCTTACCTAGCCTAGGTGGAGATCAAACTTTTTATGTAGGTGAGGGATGGCCTGTAATGGCCCTCCTGCCTCTGCCTCGCTAGTACTGGGATTTCAGCTGAGTACCATTATGCCTGGCTTTATGCCTTCCTGGTCATTGAATTCAGTTTCCTGTACACTAGATAAGCACCCTTCTAGCTGAACTATAGAAGATTCCCCTAGTTCACTCAACTCTCCAAGCGGAAGAATCTCCTCTAATGGCCTGATCATAGTTCAGATCTATACAGGCTATCTTGAGTTGAGTGGGACAGGCTGCCATAGTGTATGATATAACTGTATAATTAATTATTTAAAGCCTTAGTACAAAAGGTAGACTGCCCTTGTACTCACAGGCCACCAGGGTATCTCTAACCTCACACCCTGGTGACCACCCCACTGGAGTCCATGCTCTGCCTGCTCCCAGCTACCCTCACCCTCTCTGTGCTCCTAGGACACTCTCTATTCTGTGACTTGCAGTCCCTGTGAGCCTGGTCTGCACCTGTCTCTCCTGACACCCACATGGGAATCTCCCAGAACCCAGGAGAGGGCATGACTGACCACAAGACAGAAGCTCCTCCTGGTCTAGACTTGAAGCATAAGGCACTTTCTAGCAGAAATATGTTGAAGCCAAAATAAATAAAAAAAAAGAAAAAGTGGGAAAGAGTCAAACAGGCAATTATTTGTAATAGAAAAAAAAAACTATTGATTTTCCTTTTTTGATACATAGTCTAAATTATCCCTCAAGAGAAGCAGTAATGCATCTTTAAACAGATTTATTGGTTCTAGGAGGGAAAATGTATTATTTAACCTCAACACTATTGGATTTTTCTATTATATTAGGAATAGAAATAGGACAGATGAACAGAAATGAGGCAGAGAAAGTCCTCAGAGGACAACAGTCACTTCGGTTCCCAAAGAGAGATCACTGGAGTTTCTCACAGCAGTTAGGGGTTTGTAAATAAAAGATAATTTTTCCAGCTAACAAATTACAACATGAATTTATAAGAAGCACATTTTCCACAAGATTTGATGTGCCTTTGGACAAAGAGATCCAAATTCATCATTAGAAATGATGCTCATCTTCAGCAGAATCCTAGGTGTTCTTTGACCCTGAGCGAGGAGCCCCTTCACTGACCTTGGTGTTCCACAGATGCTTCTGGCACTTTCTGCTTCTATTGCACTGGTCTCTGAGACCAGAATGCACTAACACCAGTCATGAAGAAGCATAGTGCAGGCAGACCTATGGGTCCTCTCCCCACACCTCATGCTAGGTACTCTCAGAAGAGAGTCCATGGGGCACACTGGGGACATTATAAATCAAGTGTCTTCATCCATCAAGGTAACATGCTGTATTGTTATAGAGAGGAACTTACTGAGTGGGATGCATTGTCAAAGTTAGGGTACTTTGAAAGCCATGAGTATAAATCTCAGGCCATAGCCCGCCGCTAAGTCCCTCTTGCCTATTTTTTTTTTTTTAATAGTTCTATAGCAAGGGTGGTTGGCTGGGCTTTTGCTTTGCTTTTTTTTTTGTTTGTTTGTTATTATTATTATGATTTTTTGTAATACTCAGGGCTCAACATAGAATAACTTATCAATCCAAAGATCAGAAGTCACTGGGCAACAATAGAATTTCTAGACGGGCCTCTTCTCTGTTGCCCACACATTGGCCTGTCCTAGAGCCCTGTCCGATGGCTGACTGGATGCTGTCATGTCCACACTTACAGGAGAAATGCCTTATGGGGACATGGAAAAGGAACTTTGAATAACAGTGTCCCCTGAACTGAAACACATATCCTGAAGGAAATCTTGTTAAGACTCTGGAATTAAATAACTCACAAGTTTCAAAAAGACCCTGAAACTTACAAGATTCACTAAGCCCCTCTTTTATCAAAGTTATATAAGCATGGGCAGACTGCTTGGAGACTTGTCTGTTGATCTGCTTGCAAGTCCTACAGAGAGCTTCTGGGTTACCTTTCATAGGTTACCATATGTGGTGGCGCATGCCTTTAATCCCAGCACTCGGGAGGCAGAGGCAGGCAGATTTCTGAGTTTGAGGCCAGCCTGGTCTACAGAGTGAGTTCCAGGACATCCATGGCTACACAGAGAAACCCTGTCTAGGAAAAAAAGAAAAAAGAAAAAGAAGACAAACAAACAAACAAACAAAACACAAAAAACAAAAAACAACTGATGGGCTTTTCATGGATAAAACTGCCTTTGAGTCATGAGTGGGTGCTCCTGAGAGTAACCCCTTACTCATACTTGTGACTGCCTCAATAAATTTATAGAATTAAGCCAACAGCCATTCCTCATTTCCCAAGTGTACTATTTTTCACACTACATGTTCCACCAACATTCTGGGTGACAAAGTTTCCCCTTTGCTGGGAGCCATCCTAGGCACAGGTTTCATAGTAGTCATTCAGAGAGTCCCGAAAGGGTATTGGATTTGGTTGGTTGGTTGGTTGGTTGGTTGGTTGGTTGGTTGGTTGGTTAGTTGGTTGGTTATTTGGTTGGTTGGTTGGTTGGTTGGTTGGTTGGTTCATTGGTTGGGTAGATGCTTGTTCATACATCCTCAGGAAGTCTGCACTGGGGGATTCTGCCTTTTCTTTTGCCTGGGATGATGTTCTAGATTTTGACAGTCAAAGCAAAGTGCTAGGTCTTAAGGCAGCTGTACATTCAAGCTTGAGGACACTCAAGATTAAGTACAGAGGTATTCATTCAGACAATGTCTGAGGGCCATGATCCATCTCAGTACCTGGGGACTAGAAGGTCTCCATTCCTCTATGCAAGCAACAAGACAAAGGGGAATGTGTCTTGGCACCTAACACTACCAGGATACATCAAGTATTTTCACTCTGTGGCCATCTGCTAAAACATGATGGCCTCACACCCTTATTTCCCATGCACCTAGTCATCATGTGTGTGGGGGCCAAGGGCTGATCACATCTACCTGCTTTCATTTACGTACCTATACTTGGGAACACTGGTTACCTGACAAGCCATTTTAATCACCCACTTGCCAGGTGAGGAGAGGGAGACTTCTCCACTCAGAACTGTCTACTCAGTCAAGCCCATGAAAGCCAGCCAAGAATGATAAGAGTCTATAGATGACAGTATCAACCACATCTCTACATCTGATCTGAACATGGGTGCTTCAACCATAGGCCACCAAGGTCCTAGCCAGCCCCTATATAAATAACAGAGTGCAGAAGAGCGATGTCTTTGCTGTGTAATAGCATTGTGAATGCAGGTTCTTCTTTAAAACTCCTGCTAATTCAGGTGGCAGGATGAAGTGTGCCATGTCATAATTAATCCCTCATGTACTGCAAGCAATTTAATGTCAAAATAATCAACAGCAGCTTTGTTTTACCCTTTTGTGAGTACATAACAAATACTGTCATTTAGACATGGCCAACATCGGATTTCCATCCTGGTCTTTGAATTATTAATACTATTGGAGAGGTAAATACCAGATCATACTAGATCTTCCCCACCCCACCCCCTAGGCCTTGCAAACCACAAACACCCACTCACTGGAAAAATGACACCTAGATGTCAAAAACAGAAAAGAACTGCACTTCATCCCTAGCTGAGTCCTGGTACTGGGATTGTTCTTAGAATCCAAATACCAAGCAGGGGGAAAGGAAGAGAAGGACTCCTCATCAAGCTTTTTACCCACACCACCCCCACCCCATCAAGTCTATTTACCTCCTTACCCTAACTAACTCTATCTATCACTTCTTTATTTCCTGGTGAGTTCCTGGCAGTGACATGCAGTCACTTTGCTGACATGGTAATGCTGGGGGAGGCATCAAGTTATAGATCCTGCATTCAGTTGGTTGAATCTAAGTCAACATGTATGGCCTAGAACCTACTGCACCTCCAAAGACAGTCTGGGTCACAGTATGTGTTCCCCTCCCCAATTCTAGGTTACTAGAGAAATATTTGCTTGGCACAGAATCTTTCCTATCAAAATCATGATCACAGAGCCCAGACACAGCTTACTGTCAGTAATTAAAGTACAGATGCTCAGTGAAAAATGTGTGAAATCCAGACATTAAGGAACCTTACAACAGGTGGGATGAACAAAACAGAACAAGTCTTTAGCATATCCTGTGAAAAAGTGATGTTCAGTCTCAAGAAGGAGCATAGAATCCCTGCAGGAGCCTGCGTGGGAATCAGGAACCTGAGTTCCCATGAAATGTCACTAGGCTTTATCCTTTGTTGCCTTTGGTTGTTATAAAGAATAAGAGTCTCTCCTTTACCTGTTCATGGATGCTTTGTGGATATACAAGACGCTTCCAGCTAGCTACCTAAGTGCACAGTGATTGTGTTCCCCTTTATACCACTGTTGGGTCTTATATAATTCATACAGAGTACCTACTCCACCCAAAGCTTTTGAGAGAAGTGCTGTAGCATACAGAGATGAGTCACACACACACACACCAACACACACACACACACACACACACACACACACACACACACTCCAGAGCAACTAACAAGTAATCACAACACCATCCTGTTATGGTCACTGGATGTTATCACTAGAGGTCCAACAGCCATTCTTCATACCCAAGTGTACTATTTTGCACACTACATGTTCCATCAACATCCTGTGTGACAAGGTTCCCCTTTACTGGGAGCCATCCCAGGCAACGGTTTCATAGTAGGCACTCAGAGAGTCCTGGCACTGGGTTAGGTTGGTTGGTTGGTTGGTTGGCTGGTAGATTGGTTGGTTGGTTGGTTGGTTAGTTAGTTGATTATAAGTATGTAATAGTGTCTCTTACCTCAATGGTGTGTGTGTGTGTGTGTGTGTGTGTGTGTGTGTGTGTGTGTGTAAACTGTGCCTATGGAGTCTACCATGGAAGCCAGAGGCCCATGTCACTGTCCTCCCCAATCACTTTCACCCTTAGTGTTTTGGGACAGTCTCTTATTAAACCTGGAAAGTACTTAACTGGCTAGAGTTGCTAGCCAACAAGTCCTGGGGATGCCCCTGTCTCTATTTCTCCTATTCTCTGACTACAGGCACACAACACCATGCACCTAACTTGTATGGGAGTCCTGAGGATAGAGTTCAGATCCTCCGATCGTGCAGTAAGCACATTATAGATGAAGCCATCTTGCTAGCGCCTGTTTCCTAGATCTTAACACAGATATGAGGAGGGTGGGAGGCAGTGAATGTCTTCCAGCAGCAACACTTGAATTTCTACCTTAATGCTTAATGCTTCTTGAACCTTAATGCTTCTTTGGAATTGCCATATTAAAATGGCCAGTTAGGTACCCAGTGGAAACCCAGGATGGAGTGCACCCAGGTGGAAAGAATCCAGCCAGAATGCACTCCAGTAAGATGCTGTTGACCACAAGAAGCCTGAACCCTGCCTCTTCCTTGATGCCAAACAGAAACATTTTGCTCACTGCAGAGGACAGTACAGCCAACCGGCCACTTTCTTTGGGTCAACTACTGTAGCATCTCATTATCACCAGGAAGAGACCCTCCATCCTCACCTCCCTCCGGCTCCCTATAAAGTGGCTTCAGAAGTACAGGGGCATAAACACTCCACCCACCACAAGGCTTGCAAAAGCATCATCCAGAACCATGAAATCAATCTCCAGGATAGACACTTTCTTTAAGATAAACTCATCTCTTTGAAGTGCCTCTCAAAGCTCGCACTTTAGCGGTGGAGGGTCATTGTTTTATGATCTGGCAGGATCGACTAAGATCCAGCAGCTCCTGGAGGAGACACTAACACACCAGCCACACAAGGGAAGACTGTCACAGAAATAAAATGTGGCAGCCGAGTCACTATAAATTTGCACGTACTCAAATGTACACACTATACATCCTGAGGACCAGGAAAGAAAATCTTTTCCCACCACATTCTCTGCCCAGGGACAGGCGACAGCACAGGCACAAACCTCTCTGCCATCATCCCTTCCCACCACACTTAGCAAAGTCTCGGGAGACAGAAGCTATCAAACAGCAGAAGTGGCGGGTCCCTGAATTTTCTGCTCTGGCACAACTAGACTGTTTGCAAGATAACAGAAGATGTGAGGATATTTCACTACCGTCATTACTTAAGAATGGGATATGACAGCATATATGAAACAGATTAGCATAAATCAACATAATACCCACTTTGCAGCGTTAGTCTTGAAAACTTTCATCTTGAAATAGCAAGAGGAAAAAGACAATGTGTGATCCATGGTCCTGATTTTGTCAGTTGATGCTGAAGCTACCTGAGATGGAGCCATGCACAGCATGGTTCTGTCCGCATACCGTGTGCATAGTATGGCTTCCCTCTGAATGTCCCTGTGGTTTCCTGTGGGGCCAAACAGAACAGTTACAGAGACCTCCAGGGTCCAAAATGTTTCCAAGATTAGGTGATACAATGTAGTTTTCTTGTTTTTCTGATTTTTTTCAAAACCCAAACCCCTAAGTTCAGACTGCAGAAATTGTATCACACAGGGCATAGTCCTGTATGACTTCCATAGGAAGAGGCCAGAGCGTGTCACAGTGTGTTGTTTTCAATTTTGATGGGTTAGCTCCATGCTTCAGGATGGACAGACGTGGACAGATATGGACATACATGGACCAGGTGGCTTTGGGCGGTTGTGGATTTCTTTCCTTCTCTTCTCTCAAACGTTCTCACTCATTAAAGAGTGAAAGCCCAGTTATTCTCTAAAATGGCATTTTAGCCTGATGAAGGTCAAAGGCTAGGAATCTTTTAGGGGGTGTTTCCTTTCCCCTGCCAGGAGGTGGCATAGGATTCTGAAGCTCTCCTTGGGTTGTCTCTGGAGACTTTCTAGTACTCAGGGACGGAAAGGACATGATTGGTTCTTACGAGAATGTGTGTCAGTGTGCATGTTCATGGGGAGGAGGCACATGTGTATATGCAGATACATGTATGTGTTTGTGTGCCTTTATGAGTGAGGGTGTGAAGACATATGTGCAGCTGAAGGTGTATGTGGATATACAGGGGTAGGCGGGTTAGGGTTGGGACAAGCATTGCTGTGAACAGTCACCATGACCATGGCAAGTCTCATAAATGACAACATTTGATTGGGGCTGGCTTACAGGTTCAGAGGTTCAGTCCATTGTCATCAAGGTGGAAACATGGCAGCATCTAGGCAGGCACAGTGCAAGAGGAGCTGAGGGTTCTACATCTTCAATCCAAAAGAAGCCAGGAACAGACTAGGCATCCTCAATCAGCTAGGAGGAAGATCTCCAAGCCCACCTCCACAGTGACACATTTCCTCCAACTAGGCCATACCTTCTAATAGTGCCACTCCTTGGTTATAAGCGTATGCAAACCATCACACATGGGGAGGTACAGCTTCTTGCCATTCTGCACTGCTCCAGGAACTGACCTAAATGGAGCAGTGAGAAGAACCAACATACAAACAGAAAATCTCAGATCAAGTAGCTGGGCCTCTCACATGGAGATGCCACCACACTCCAGCAGTCCAGCATATTTATTGTTTATAGTTGAACTCCCAGGGAAGTAGAGTTATTGCATACATACAAAAGGGGGGCGGGATTATTCCATACAGTTAAGGAAGGAGGAAAGAGTATTGCATCCAGCTGAACAGGGGCAAGGTTTAGCTAAACTCAATAGGAGACGTTTGTAGGGAAACCGTCTTCAGGCCATGACCACCTACAGGACAAAAGCTATACTAGTCATTTTCTGCACACACAGTCCACATTTGTGCTTAGACCAGAAGAAGGTTCTACTGTTCTCAGCCTCACCCCTCAGAGGCTTTCTACTCTCGTAGGTCTGAGGCATTGGGGTCTTTGACATGGCTGTGCCCATGTCAAACAGTACCAAGTCACTCACTCATGGTTTCCTCAGTATCCACAACCTCTGCCATTGTTTCTCTGAAACATTTGTCATTTTAGAGCAAGGTCTCTTATCTTGGAACCCCCTTAGTAACTGCAGCTGGGCAAGGAGCTCCACACAGATTCTTCTGTCTCTGCCTCCCCAGCTCTGGGATTACAAGCATGTGCCTCCAGACCAGACATTTTTATCTTTTTTATTTTATATGTGCTGAAATCCTGAATCCAGACACTCATGCTTCCACAGCCCATACTTTACCAGCTGGGCCATCTCTCCAGTTTCATCTAGAGCCATTCTGCGAAGAACCAAAAAAAATGTAAGACCAAAGTGTCTGTTCCTTGTTTCCCCAACATGTCTGCCAACCTTAAGATCTAGGACAAGCAACTTCTTGGGTCTGGTTAGGCTGCACCCTCCAGCCTCAGGACCCCAAACTAGCAAGCTCCCCGGTTGGGTTAGCCCATGTTCCACTGCTTTCTTAGAGTGGCATCTCTGGTTGTTTAGCAACAGTGGGAAATCAAGCTCAGAGGTGTAAAACAGTTAATAAGTAATTACTGAATGCCAGCTATGCGTTCAATACTAGAAAGAAAATAATAAGACAATTAAACACTATTCACCCCTTTCCCACCACTTTTACAATCAGCTTCTTAGAGGGCCACCCTTTGATCAACAGGGAGGGGGCATCTGGTCAGGGAGACATGCCACCAACCCTGTGCTCAATTACTCATTCTTTTCCACATTGCAAGAAATTATCAACCAATTATTTTGGAACTACATTGATTAAATTGAGCAAAGAGAAGGGAAACTATGAAAATAGTTTACATATTTTAATTGGATGGCCATTTTTTTTAATTTAATTTAACTTCAGTCTATCTCCGAGAAAATAAAAACCTGGTAGCTCTAAGACTATCAGGTCAGCCATGAAACCCCAGGTTAGACCTGGCACCTTCTACAAAGGCCAGAAACGTCACTGTAGACACCCAGCCACTGTATTTGGCTTAGAGTTTCTGATCGTTAAATTCTTGTCACCCTTTCCTTCGAGTCGTGCCTCACTAAGAATTTTGGGTGGTCTTGAAATACAACAGAGCTCCTGCCTCTGTGCTTAAATAACTTTCGGAGCATAACTAGCTTAGGCTCCTGAAGAGCTGTGCATCTACATCTCCCCAAGGAATTGCTCATTCTCTAGGCAAGGGCTTGGCTATCCCAGTAGACACTGTCAAATTTGTATGATTCATACAAATTGCTGCATGACACCCGCAGAAACGGGGATTTATTATAGAGAGTTAGAATAATCCAGAGGATGGGGTGCATCTTGACTTGACGTGGGTGGGTGTGTAGGCATGCAGGGGTAATTTTCTTACCCATTATGGGTAAAAGTAGATTAGTTCTGATACCAGGGCCAGGGACAAAAGTATTTCTTATAAATACCCATCGTAATTATTTTAATTATGCAAAAAAATAGTTCGTTATGCCAAGTTTTGGGATTTGCAAAAGGTGCAAGCACGGGACTGATAATCCATGGGCTATTGGTACGATGCAAGGATAATGAAAATAAATGCAGAGACTTTAGAATATGTACGCCAGCCTTATGCATAGAAATAGACTTTTAAAATCCTATTGTGTTTTATGGCTCCACATAAATAACAAAACAACCTCATGACTTGGAAATACGGCACGTACATCTAGGACACGCAACAAGACGGCCCAGCCTCTTTATTAAATGTCCAAGGATGGATGAATTCATCCCTGCGTGGGAAGATGCAAGAGGAAATGCCTATGGATCTTGAATTCTAGAGTGCTTGTGACTCACTGGGTGTCCTGCTAAATGCCAATCCGGATTCTGCCACAGTGACATGGTCCGCCATCTCCACTTCTGACAAGCTTCTAGTGATGCTGGATGAATCTTTGGAGCTCTCAGGGATCCTCTGCTGCTGGGATCTCGATGAAATGACTCAGATGTGGAAGATTAAAGTGCTATGTCTGTCAAGAAAATGTGAGATCCATGAGCTAGGGAGATGGCTCACTGTGTAATGCTCTTGCCATGAATAGTGTGCAAGCATGAGGACATATGTTCAACTCCTAGAACGCACACAAAATAGTGTGCATGTTGGTGTGATCCACGCACTAGAGATAGAGACAGGGGAGAGTGGGCATGGTGGTGTGATCCACCCACTAGAGATGGAGACAGGGGAGAGTGGGCATGGTGGCGTGTAGCCCACTCACTGGAAATGTAGACAGGCTAGCGTAGTTGGTGAGCTATAAGCCAGTGAGAAAGCCTGTCTTAAAGAAAGAGGGTGGGAACAGTGGCCTATGAAGAATAAGGTCTGAGGTTGTTCTCTGTCCTCTAGGCAACAGCACACATAGGAACACACATGCATATGCAGAAGAATATGATAGCCACACACAGAGAATTTACTCAAACAAATGTGGTCTAAGCAAAGCATATAAGCTATGCTTGTAATTTCACAGCTTAATGACTGTTTGTGTGACCCAGGACCTAGGTTCTATGTTCCTTATTGGTCTCTCCATCTCCACTGAGAAGTGGCTCTCCACATCAAGTTGAAAAATCCTAACCAGTGAAATGGATGAACACGTATGTACTGAAAATGGCACACCATAGGTCCCCTTGAGCCAGGGTGTACTATCTAGAGTTTCAGTGATCTATCACTAACTAAAATCCCAGAACATTACACAGAAAATTCCGGAAACAAGCCATGTATACATTTTTAATTATCCTGCATATGATAAGGTCATTACTATCTCCCCTCATTCCTCTACGATATGAGCATCTTTATCCAGTGTATTTAAAGTGTATATACCATCTCCTTATTTATCACTGCCGCCATCTTGGTTATGACAATAGCATACAGAGGTTGGGACTAGCTTTGGTTTCAGATAAGTGCTGAGAATTTCAGAGTGTTTCTGTGTGGATAAGGGCATCTACTGTGTAGTCTTTTACACATTCCAGAAGCCTTGAAATACTTCCCTTTCCCTCTTCCTCTACTCCCCCTCTCACCTCTTCTCCCTCATCCCCACAATCCAGCACCTTTTGTAAGGAAGACCATGCTTTGAACACAAAGCTTCTTGACATGACAGCACCATCCCTAGGGATGAGTATCTTGATTTCTAAACCTCAATAGGAGATAACTATGCCGCTCTTGAGCACCTATTGGAGCCCAGGCTGACTCTTCACCTTCCTACACAAAATGAGTGGCAAGGTATCATTCACAAAATTCCCCATTCTAAACCCTAAAGCTGGTCAGAAGTATAAATCCACAGACTGGAAAGTTGTCCCGGAGACTTGTGACATGTATGAAAAGTTAAGCAACTATTCTCTCTCCTGATTCTAACCCTTTACTTCAGAGTGCCTTTCATTGAATTTTCCATAAAGAGGTATAATTGTTAACAGTTTTCTTTCCCATTCCGCTGACTATACAAACCTGAAAATAAAGCTAAATTTCTGGGTACTCAAGGAATATAACGTAAACTATAACTTAATAGTGAATTTATGCAAATGAGTGTTGATATGAAATTTGGTAAAGGTTTGAAAGAACTAGAAAATTGAATGATGTCATAGCCAACTTTCTTAACCTTAGCTGAAGGAAGTATATTTTCATTTTGAACCCAAAAATCTTTCCGAGTCATTGGCAAAACTTCATTATTCTTTTAATATTCTCAAGAGTATCTAGTTCATAAATCTTTTATTTCCAAAAGTCTTCTCTTCATCTTAAAATGCATGAATGCCAGAAAGTTCCAGTTTTATCTTGGTATTGACTTTTATGTTGATATATATCCTTTTCTTCATTTTCCCCATTGTTTGTATAAAAAACACACAATATTGTTTTTCTTTCATTTTGATTAAAATGATATATTTGATTTTTCCAGGGATAAAGTAGCCCACACAAACTAAGGTAAATACACAAATTTGATTTGCCTAGTAGCCAGATGGACCTGACAGGGAGAATAGAGTGACCCTGAACCAGCAAGGCCCACCCGTCAGCTCTGCCACTCAAATCCATACCTGCCGTCTGTTGTATGGGGGAAGGGAGTTACAACTATTCAAATTCATTAATTAATTAAGGAAGAAGCAGAGATACAATGAAGTACTTATGTTGTATTAACTCTTTTATGGCCTACTAATTCACTCAATTTGTAACATATAAACAATCTTAGCTGCGTTATCTAAACTTGGCAACCTACATTGGATTTGGACAGTAAGTTGGATTGACTAATGATCCCAAGACTTTCTGGGCCTACTGAGAAGATACTCTGAGTGAGTACTAAAAGCATGCTCATTCCTTGCACAGTTCAAACACAATGTCTAAACTGGCTTTCATTCTCAGAGAGCCCTTTGGACTTGGAGAAATCTCACAATGATTTATTGGTGGTGGTGGTAGTGATGGTGAGTGTGGGTGTGTTCCTGAGTGTGCATATATGTGTGTTTGTGTGTGTGTGTGCATGTGGAAGACAAAAATAATCTTTTTAATTTAAATTGTTTATTTATATTCCAAATGTTGCCCCCCTTCCCAGTCTAGCCTCCAGGAGTTCTTCACCCCATCCCCCATCCCCTTTGCCTCTGAGAGCATGCTCCCCTACCCACCCACCCTCACTGGCCTTTTACCTTCCACCCCTACCTTAACCCCTCCTCCCCAGCACCCCCCTTCCTTGGGGCATCAAGTCTAAGAGGATTAGATGCATCCTCTTCCACTGAGGCCAGACAAGGCAGTCCTCTGCTATGCATGTGCTGGGGCCACAGACCAGCATGTGTGCTCTTTGGTTGGTGGCTTAGTCTGTAGGAGCTCCTGAGGGCCCAGGTTAGTTGATACTGTTGGTCTTCCTATGGGGTTTCCATCCCTTCAGCTCTTTCCCCTCATTCTTCCATAGGGATTCCCCAACCTCGGTCTAATGGTTGGCTGTTAGTATCTCTTCAGTAACACTATCACTTTCTGTCATTGGTTTACAGATCACCAACTGGGTTAGAATGATTGGCCAGAGAGCCTTAAGGATTGCCCTATCTCTGCATCATCTCATTAGGATCACAAGTACTGTGCCAGGCACTATACTGGTTATTGAATTCAGGTACTCATGATTAAAGAAATGCATTTTACCTATGGAACCATTTTCTTCAGCTCCTTAGAATCTTTTTCATATATATATTTTTTGTTACAGCTGCATTTCAAAAAAGTCAAGCAATGATCTTCTTACTAAAACTCAGGTGTGTGTTTATGTCACTGGATTCTGCTCGTTCAAAGCTTACTGTTCACTAAAACAGTTTCACAGATGTGTGGGGAGAGTTCCTCCCTTGGAGATGGTCTTGGTGATATAGCCAAGTATTTTATTAGGGAAAATTGTGTTCACAAACATAAACCAGGGATGGCTATACATATCCAGGGCCTTGGGGTACTGTAGGAAATGTCCACTCACCCCCCCCTCTGTTTCTCTCTCCCTCCCTCTTTTTTCCTTCTCTCTTTTCCTCCCTAACTCTCTAGCTCTCTCCATACATACATGTGTGATGTATGTGGTGTATGTACATGTGTGCATGTATGTTACAATTCATGTATGCTCATCTATGGGCAGGTGCCCATGCACGCCTGTGTGTTCATGTGAAGGCCAGAGGTTGATCTTGGATAGATGTTTCCTTTGATTCTTCTCCACCTTACATACTGAAAAAAGTCTCTCATTTGAACCCAGAGCTAACCAGTTTAGCTAGTTTAGGTAACTGGCTTGCCCCAGGATCCTGTTTTTGTCTTCTGACACTGGGATTACGGGTGGGCCATCACACCTATTTGGCATTTATGCAGGTCCTGGGGACCAAGACACACATAGAGCTGATTGCACTAGAAGATAAGTGCTTTACTGACTGAGCCATCCCCCAACTCCTCTTGTGTTGGTCTGCCCTGGTACTCATTGAAAAGAACAATCTGGCCCCAACTCAGGGCAATCCCCATGCTTCAGCCAACCAAGCATTGGGATAACAGGCTTGCTCCGCCACCCCTGCCCTGCATTTTGCTGATCTTTGTTGGAGTTTGCAGTCTCATCCCAGAATCAGCAATTAATTACACAAATGTTTCTGAGCCTTGAAATTATATCTAGATATTGAAGCAAAAATTCTAGAAAGTAAAAATAGACGTGAATGTAAATGATGTGGCAGATGGGGAGTGGAGGAAGGGAGAGAAGAGAGGAGGCATGGCCTTTCTCCTGTCTCTGTTTCCTAAAGCTCTTTGCCTAACCCCTCCTTCAAGCCAGTTGGAAGAAATCTAGGTCAGGGCGCATGCTCAGTGTGGTCCAGACCTCTTCTTCCTGATGCTTGGATTGAGAGTCGTTTTGAAGATCATAGCTTTCATGGTTCTGAGCTCCATGTCTTGAATATGGCTCCTTAGCTAACTGAAGAGATATTTCTTCATAATTAAACTTCAAGTTCCCAAGGAGCTTTCTACCATAAACTTTCACTGAATTGCCCAAGTTAAGAATGATGACCCAATCTTCACTTATAAGATGACAGAAGATACTCTGATGCAAGGTATGTGTTCAGTTCTGCTTTCTTCTCCTTAAACACTCTCAGAAGGACACAATGAAGCACTTGTGTAAGCCACACGCCCCAAAATAATGATGTGCTATCACAGAAGTGGGGGCTGCCACATATCAGTCCTTAGGTACCAAGAATTCACTAGGTTTGGCAGAGTAGTGGTGGACAGGATGCTCCTTAACATAGTTCACAAGAGGCCAGGCATGTTGGCATACACTGTAATATCAGCACTCTGGAGGCAGAGGCAACTGGATCTCTCTGAGTTCAAGGCCAGCCTGGACTACCTAATGAGCTCCGGTCCAGCAAAACAAGTAAAACCTTGTCTCAATAAACAGACAAGCAAACAAACAAACATAGTTAATATCAAAAAATAAAGAGATAATAATTGTGAGGTGTGAGGGCTGCAGTGAAGGCTCAAGTCGGTAACTTGCTTGCTTCATAAAATGAGGACTTGACTTCAGATCTGCAGCATTTATGTAAAAGGCTGTGTGTGGTTGGCACATGCCTATAATCCCAGATCTGTGGAAGAACCAGTACATGCTTGCCAGCTCCGAGTTCCATGTGAAACTCTAACTCAAAAAGTAAAGTGGAGGAGTTGGAGGGATCACTTAATAGATCTTAGTTCAGTTACCAGCATCCATGTTGATCAACTTAGTTAAAGTTGTAAATAACTCCTATTTTAGGGAGATCACATGGTTTTGGCCTTACTGAGCACCTATACTTGTGTGTGTGTGTGTGTGTTATTTGCTTGCACACATACACAGAAATAGACACAATTTAAAACAAAATTGATTTAAACATTTTAAATAAGGTGAAGAGCAACTTAGGGAGGTACCAAAACATGCTTTATGGTTTCTACATGCATGTGCATATATGCATGCACACTTATCAACACATGTCTATGCACATACCTGCACATGTACACACACGCGTACCTGGCTGGAATGCTAACTGGCTTTTCCGAAGCAACATTTAAAATATGGTTTCTTTTGTTTTGTTTTTTTAAGGCACAAGCATTTATAGGAAACAGCTTTGAAAGAAAGGATATGTAAGATACCAGTTTCCTAATGTCTTGATTTTACTCTGAAAGATGCTCTGTCTGATCTGAAGTGGTGGCCAGCATTGGTCACATGTCCAAGTGGCTGGCACTGGTCACATGTCCCCCTGAAGCTGATGCGTTTTTCCTGCAGTTTCTTCCTTTGCCTCAGCATCCACCACTCACATCAGTACCAGAGGCATAAGCTAAAAGGTGATGCTGAAATGTGGCTGGCTAAAAAGACACCCTTGTGACTCTTCTGTGGGAGACCTGGGAACCTACCTGGGCTCAGTGTGGCAGCTGCATGAGTGCTAATCAGACATCGCATCCAGGGCAAGGTGAGAAAGCTTTGAGGCCATGACCCCTAGGCAGCCGCTGGAACTTACTTCCAACTCAGAAGCGAGAACTGTAGGACACACACATATTTGCCATTTATAATCGTACCCAATGGGTAGAATTTTGTGTCAAAAATGTCTAAATAGCAATACAATAAGAATCCATTTATTCAGATAAATTCCATTTTTGAGAGAACTGGGGAAAGAAAAGGATCTATGGAGGGCTATTTAATTAATTAATTAAATGTGATTTCATGATAAGGTTCATGATAAAACTGAACCATCTGGAAGGGAGGCTACTTGGATGATTTGTCAATGCACTTTGTAAGCATTTACAAAAAAATTAATAATAATAGAAAAGAAGCCTTACGCTTTAATGACAAATCATGTTGAAGAAGAAAATCTCAAATTGCTCTTTCTAAAACTAATAAATTGGGGAAAAAGGAATAAAAAAGGAGAAAAGAAATAATTTTAAATTAATGAGCTGGGATGTATAGTCTTTAAACATTCACTTTAAAAATTAAAAATAACTAAAGCGAAACTTCTAAATAAAATCAATGGATCAATTTGCTATAGATCTGCCTTCACAGCTCCCTGGATTGAGTCAAATTCCCTAATTGATTACAAAGCAGCAAGTCTGTTTGTTACCTTTTCAGAAAGATGCAGCCCATATCTGAATCTACCATGTGCTTTAGTGTTTAATCAAAACTTTGAACCACATCACGGTCATGAGACAATTCTATGAAGCTGTTTCCTGTTCAGATGGCCTCTCTTCCCTCACTCACCATCAACTGGAAGCTTTGGAGTTTGTCTTGTTCAAAACTTCATTTTTAAGTTTGGGAAAGTGGGCTCCAGGTTTCCTCCGATACCTCTAGGAATGAATGAGCTACCACTCCACCCAGATCAACTGTCTACCCAGGACACAGACAGAACTCAGTGAGCTCTCCACCATGTTGTAAGATCCACAAAACTCAAGGCTTATGAGCATGTGCAACTCACGTGAGCCGGTGTATGCAGTGCAGGTTGGAAATGCAGTGCATTTATTTTCTCTTAGTTTTGAGCAGAATTCAAATCCAGTAGAGTTTCTCATGATAGCAAGAGTGTTATTCTCTGTGGCATCAGATGCCGTGTGAGCCTCTTGGAATTCTATTTTGCCATTTTGGGTTTGGTATTTTCTTCAACTTTCTGCCTGCTGAGGAAGTCATGCTGAACCCAGATAAATGAGGGTACACAGGCTGAGTAACCCAGTTTGGACTTAGAAGAGTGCATTCAGAGGGAAGATTGGCACCCTTTATTTTATCTGGGCATTCCTCCCATGGGTCTGTCAGTTTCTGTCTTTGACCTTGGAGCACAGCTTCTCAGACTCTGCTACTCAGACTTGCCTGGCTGAGTTAACCGAGGAGAGGTGAGAAGAGTTAATTGTGCATTTTGGAGGGAATTTCCACCATTGTCATTTATCAACTCCTGGCTTTGTGTGGGTGACACCGGTACGTTCACACAGTATCAGCACATTCTCACGGATCTAAACCAGGGCTGAATAGATAACTCTTCACTCTGAAGCCTGAGAGCTGCCTCGCTTCTGTCTCTCTGTGTGCTCAGGTGACTGGAAAATGCATGTGCATCTGGTGGAAGTGTGACAGTCAGACAATGCCACCCTGAACGCTCCACTGTGATTTGCTGCCTGTCCCCTAAAACTCAGAAACCTGGGCACTGGCCAGAAGTACAAACGAAAGAAAGACGCCTTTGTAGCACTTAGGATCTTGCTCTAAGTTGATGCAGGAAATACCAGAAATTACTAAGAGAGAGAGAGAGGCTGTTTCCAGCAGATCTTTTTAGACTAATTTTGCATATCCACATTTGCTTAACCAAGAGAATTAGACAGTTTGAATTAAACATTTGAACTTCCGGGTGCTCATTTGAACCAAAGCCAAACTCTGAACTTTCCAGGTTTCTCTGCCATTAATCAAAATTCTGAAGATCAACGGCACACAATGAATCAAGGATAATAGCCACTATCAATTGGGAAAGGGAGAGGCTGCACCAGAGATGTACCAGGACACAGCAGTGGGATAACATTCGGGTTGGCATTGGCTCACACAGGACCGGTCCTCAGAGGAGATCACATGGTCTGCCATGGACAAGAAGCAGGGACCTCGCCACATCCAAATCAAAAGGCCATGGCTACCAGCAAAATTCCACTTGCTGCTTTGACATATGTACATCTCAGAGAACCCCAAGGCTTAAGCACATGCTGAGCTGCTCCTACTAAATGGGGCCCTCACCCAGAGAGAAAGCTGCTCACCCTATCAGAGCTGCCAACTGCAATGTACCCCTCTTCCCCCTTTGCACAAGCCAGACCTCTTCTATCCATGAATCAGGAAACCTTCCTTCTTGTGACTATTGGTCTCCTTTCCTCTATTCTGCTGTGGAGCACAACCCCTGTGACCCTGCATGGCTTGAGGTACTCTCTCTGAAACTACAAGAATGTCATTTCACAAGTTTCCATGATTTCCTTGGTCTGGATTCTGATGTCATGTGTTCAGTGGACTAGGTAGAAGGGGGATCCCACACCCCATGGGGAATCCAAGGGGTGAGGATACCAGCAAAGAATTTTTTGAAAACATCAGATTATTTATAGAAATATCTCAGGAATAAGATTTGTATAACTAAAGAGTATGTACGTGGTGAGTTGAATTCATCCTTTCGTGAAGTGTGTATATGTTTATGTATATACTAGGGAATATGTGCTTTATCATGGACTAGCCCTGAGCCTGACCAGGTCTACTACAGACCCGACCCCACACAGGAGCACTATGGGAACTGGGATCCATGGGATGTCACAAGTGTGTTGCTGAATTCTAGCCAAGGAGGTTTGAGAAGGGGTAACATTTTATGACTTATTTTTAAGAGAGAGAGAGAGAGAGAGAGAGAGAGAGAGAGAGAGAGAGAGAGAGAACATGTACATATGTATACATGTACATGCAGACATCTTCAGTGTCCAGAAGATGGAATAAGATTGTCCTGGAGCTGGAGTTACAGGGGGTAACAAAGCGTCTGATATAAATGCTGGAAACCGGGCTCTTCACTGCTAAGCCCGCTATTAATGTGTTCTTCACACGTGTACATTTTCATATGTACATGTTGGGTCAGGCAGCAGGTGACAGGCTGCACATGTGAAGGTCAAAGGATAACTTTCAGAGGAGAACTCTTCCTTTACGATGTGGATCTGAGTGACGGAGTCCTGGTTCTTAGGCTTGGTGGCAACTGTCTTTACTCTTTGAGTCATCTGGGTGGCCCAAGAAAGACTAACATGAACTGACATGTCTATCACTCATATGCATTTAAACACATTTACCTATGAGACTAATATCTACAAACAGTGCTCTGACAAGTATCAGTCTACACAGCAACCATTGTACTCCAAGAAAGAATTATAAAATAAAACATATTATTGACCTCGTCTCCACGCTCCCATTTTTCTTACAAATAGAATAGCTACTTGTTTTGTGTAAGTAGAAGAGGAAATAAGATGGATTATCTGAAGCTACCCACAAACATTTTTCATTTTGCCTCCAGCCACTCTTCTTTACAACACTGTTCCCCTACCTTATCTGTAAAAATTTCCAAAATAATCCAATGCTTCCTTCTTTTGGAACATCTTTCCCAGTTAAAAACAATGACTACTCACCAGGAATCATCTCTGTGAAAATCAGGGAGAACTGAAGTGGAAGTTTAAAATGTGTGTCCAGGGTCTGGAGAGACGGCTTGGAGGTTAAGAGCGCTTGCTGTTCATGCAAAGGACCTGGCTTTGGTTCCCAGCACCCAACTCAGGAGGCTCTGCTGCCACTGCACACAGTGGTGCACTTGCACACTAGCAGGCATACACATGCACATAAATAAAAATAAATCTGAAAAGCATGTCCTATAGGAACTATTACATTTGATACAGAAGCAAACACAATACACATGTTAGTTAATACCTTTAAATAAATGCTAGGAAATCTCTGTCTATTATTATTCAAAATACATGATTCACCATATCACATTTGTTCATGGAATATGCGTGTTAATTTTTCATTATTCTAAAAGCCTTTAGAAGAATATTCTAGAGAATTTCCCCACCAAAACAAAACTGACATTATAAATTGATGAGGAGGATGGATAGGATTAAGGGGAGAGGGAGTGAAAGTATGGACAGCAATAGATGAATATATATCTGAATATATATATCTCCATGTAGAGTGGGTGGCCTTGAGACCTTCTGGTCCATACAGAAACTATCGAGACCACTTATTCTAAAGAGACTTGTATATCATTCTGTGCTAGAATGTTCAGGTTTATTTCTAGACAAATGTGTGTCTTCTTAAAGATTACATTCCACTTGACTCTGTGTGCATCTTCATTACCTTCAATGGAGAAAGGCAAGCACATACCAGCACTGTAGAATCCTCAGCAACATCTTTATAGTTGCAATGCAGTCAGTCGGATACAAGTGAGCTTCTGAGGTAATCTTCATCTTCAAGTAATTTAGGCCCGTTCCTTCTGTATACAGAATAATTCTAGGCTGTGAAGATGGCTCAGTTGGCCAAGTGCTTGTTACCTAGTGTGAGGATTTGAGTTCAAATCCCTAGAACACACATAAAGTCTGGTGTTATAATGTATGTCTGCAATAGACAGAGAATGCCTAGAAGCTCACAGCTCAGCTGCTGGTATATTAAACAGCCAAGAAAATAAGAGAGACCCTGTCTCAAGCAAGGCAGAAAACTAGGGCTGACACCTGATGCTGTCTTCTGCTCTCTATACGTAGTGACCTATGGCTCTTATGTACCTGTTCTCTCTCTCTCTCTCTCTCTCTCTCTCTCTCTCTCTCTCTCTCTCTCCCTCTCTCTCTCTTTCTCTCTCTCCCTCTCTCTCTCTTTCTCTCACTCTCTCTTTCTCTCTCTCTGTCTCTGTCTCTTTCTCTGTCTCTGTCTCTCTGTCTCTCACACACACACACAATTTTGAAAATAAAGAGTACATTAATTTTCAGAGACATTGTCCTTGATTCATGTTCAAAATAAACACTTCTCCCCT
Source organism: Rhynchomys soricoides (assembly GCA_019843965.1). NCBI lineage: Eukaryota > Metazoa > Chordata > Mammalia > Rodentia > Muridae > Rhynchomys > Rhynchomys soricoides. Next base: position 817,073 of record JADRCH010000107.1, on the reverse strand, counting down.
CCTAGGTAATTTGGGAGAAAAAGATAGAGGGAAAAAAACCCAAAGTAACATGTACTGTTCAAGATCTGTAACAAACTACTGAAATCTTGTCCCTATCACTTGGCACAGGACTATTTCCAAACTACATTTACACGGATGGGCAAGCAAGATGAGAAAAAATCCTGAGCCTGTAGTGCTTTGTGAGGGTGTGGCCAGGGCCTTCCTGGCTGTGGAGGGTCTGGTACCAGTTGAAGAGCTGAGGTCTGGAATGTTCACTGATAGGTCTGTGCCACCATTGTTGAGTAAGAAATGTGATCATTTCTGTGTCACTGGTCACATATGTTTGTCAACAATCCTTATCTGGCAGCAGGTCCTTATTCAAGTAAGTTAATTTCTGATCATTTGTTGCACCACTGAACAACTAATAAAGATTTTAACACTCTCCAACCAAAATAATAATAAGAAAAATGCTTACAAACGGCTAATGTATATTGTTGAGAATTCTGATAGGATTGATTTCCAGTGGGCTGAAATCCAGATGGTTGATTGAGTAGAAAATGTGGGAGGGAGAAAGTGTCTAAGATGATGTTTCATGAGGAGATCATGGGGAAGTCTAGGAAACGCAGGTGGGCAGCAAGTAAAAACTGGACTTGTAGTCTTCACTCTCTGTTCAGACTTTCTCTGCCCAGACTTATGTGGAGCAACATGGAGCCAATACCCCCTTAGTCAGAAATCTAAGGGAAGACTGTTGTAGTAATAACTACTAGTGTCTGCCTGGTCCTCACTGGGTAGCTACCACAGCTCTGAGAACCTCATGAACAGAATTAGTTTTTCAACTGTCATGATTTGCTGTAATTCCTGTGTGTGCCTGTGTGTGCACGCATCCATGTGTGACTTGTGTGTGCATGTGTTTGTGTGTGTGAGTGTATTTGTGTGTGTGCCTATGTGAGTGCATGTGCATGTGGGTATACAGGCGTGTGTATGTGTATGAGTGTGCTTGTGTGTGCATTGTGTGTGCATGTGTGTGTGCATGTGTGTGTGTGTGTGTGTGTGTGTGTGTGTGTGAGAGAGAGAGATTTGGGTGTGCATGAGTAGAGAAGCCAAAAAACAACATCGGGCATTCTTCCCCAGCCACCTCGGTTTTTAAGACAGGGGGTCTCTCAGTGTCTTAGAACTCACCAAATAGGCTAGGCTGGCTGGCCAGTGAGGTCCCAGGACCCCATTTGTCTCTGCCTCAATCCTGGAATCCACGTGTGTGCCACCATGCTTGGCTTTTTTATATAAGTCCTGGGGATCAAACTCAGGTTCTCATTCCTGCGGGATAAGCGCTTCAGGTCCATTAACTGAGCTATCTTTGTAGGCCCTAATTTAATTCCTTTTAGTCAATTTTATTTGCTCTAGAAGTTTTAGGTTCACATCAAAATGGAACAAAAGGCAACGTAAATCCCATCTGCTGGCCTCCCCCATGCACTGCCCCTCCCCCATCAGCACTGCCCCTCCCCCATCAGCACTGCCCCTCCCCCATCAGCACTGCCCCTC
>JADRCH010000107.1:751599-815545 GCA_019843965.1 Rhynchomys soricoides | reverse complement strand
GCCCCTCCCCCATCAGCACTGCCCCTCCCCCATCAGCACTGCCCCTCTATCAGCACTGCCCCTCCATCCGCACAAACAGGACAATAGTGCATTTGTCATCTTACATGAATCCACAGTGGCACATCACCATTGCACAGAGCTCAGTCCTTACATCAAGATTAACTCTGCACTTGGAAAGTCTATAGATTTAGACAAACAAATGACAATATATGTATTGCTATGGTACAATATGGAGGGACTCCCCTGGACCTTTCTCTCTCCCACACCTGGATTCCTGGAAACCACTAACCTACAGAGTCACGTGAACAACATGGGGTTGAAATCATGTGAAATGTAGCCCTTCAAGGTAGTTCTCTTGCTGATGTGCATCTAAAGTTTCATGTCATTTCATGGTTTGATAGCTCTTTCGTTTTCAGCAGTGTGTAATATTCTATTTATCTACATGACCCACAGTTCATTCATTCATCACACACCGAAGGACATCATGGTTGTTTTCTATTATACGGCAAATGTGAAAAAAGCTATTGTAAACATTTCCGTGCTAAGTTTGGGGTGGACTCTAAATTTCAACCTCATCAGGTAAATATGAAGAGAGACAGCTGCTGGGGCATATGGTAAAAAACTTGTTGAGCCTTAACAGAACATCCAGGTTGTCTTCTAACATGACTGTGTTCTTCTGCATTCTCACCCTCAACAGGAAACAGCATCCCATTGCCTACTGCAGGCATCCATGTGCTCATATCTCACAGCCTTGTTGCACATGTACTGGCAATGTCTTGGATGTTAGCCATGCCAATAGGAGCAGCAGATATCTTGTTATTGTTTATATGTAGGCAGACGTGTTGATCAGACTTCGTGGGTATATCTTCTGACATTTCTTGGAGTCACAATCTCAAACAACTCCCTTATTCTCTGGCTCTTATGATCTCTCACAATGTTCCCTGAACCTTAGGTGCAGGAGAGTTTTGTAGATATATCTGTTTGGACCAGGCTCCGAAACTCTGCTTTCTGATTGGTTGGGATTATTTTTCATAGTGGTTTCCATGTGCTGCAAAGAGAAACAATGCCCAGTAATGATTTGCTTTGCTTAAGTTTTTAACCTCAAGACCATTCTAAGATGAGAAACAAGCTAAAAGCACTCGTGGGCAGGAAAGGTAGATGTTAGACTCTGAGCTAACTCAGGAAAGTCATAGGGCACAAAGCTGAATCAGCACAACACAAATAAAAACAAAGGCAGTCAGGGGTCTCAAGCTCCTAAACCAAATTAAAAGGTTTTCTTAAATGGCACCTATGGATAGCAGGATAGCAAAAGGCTGGTTAAAAAAGAGAGATAGAGATAGATATATAGATATATAGATAGATATATAGATAGATATATAGATATAGATATCACCACACCTGTAGAGGAACAAAAAAAATAAGAAACACATTTAGCTGCCTCCATGGATCAAATGAAACATTGTTACAAGAAAAGGTTAACAACAGCCTGATAATCATGAGGTGCAGTAGTGGCATATATACCTTGGTGGTAACCAACAACTCTATAATTAGACTTAAGACCCACTCAACAAGAGGAAACCATGCCTGGTACTGGACCCTCCTAACTCCTCAGTGCTAGTGATGTCATGGATATTGAAGGAGAGCCTGCAACCATTGCTTTACTAAACCAGCATAATCCCTAACAATTGTCTCTAAGGATTGATCCTTATTCCCACAGATAATTGTACTTGTTATGCCTCATCAAGAAAATTTCTCTTTGCATGGAGATCACTACAGAAAACCACAACCAATCAGAAAGCAGAGTTTCGGAGCCTGGTCCAAACAGATACATCTACAAAACTCTCCTGCACCTAAGGTTCAGGGAACATTGTGAAAGACTGTAAGAGTCAGAGAATAGGGGAGTTTGCTATGATATTGCTTCTTCTAGAAATGCCAGAGGCTATGCCCATGAAGTCTTATCAGTACAACTTCCCAAACATGAGCTGAGCTAGCATGACCCCAATGGGCTTGCAAAAGAAGATGGGGAAAAGTCCATAAGTCCTGAACCCTACACAAAGAACTAAAAGCAGCCAAAGGAAGTTGGGGGCAGTAGAGGTGGTCTTCCCTGGGAAGTGCCAAATGGTAATCCCTGAAACATACATACAAATAACATCATACAGACTGAACAGGTTATAGATAGAAATGTATAAATATATTTCTATATATACATGAATATATATATACACTTATATATTCATATAATATCAATAAATGAAAGAAGAGGCCATGAATTTGAAGGACAGTGGGAATAGGTATATGGGAGGGCTTGGAAGCGGGGAAGTGAAGAGAGAAGAATTGTAATTACATTATAATTGCAAAAATAAACAATAAAGAAATAAAAAAGAAGGAAAACAGCAGACTGATTTGTCTCATAAACACCAATGCAAAGATCCCAAGTAAGATATTAATATACATTGTTTCAGTGAATTTCCCTTCCCAGTTTAAGCATGTGAAGATGAACCAAGTTACCCAACCATAGGAAGCTCATCTGTGGGCAAAGCTTAGGCTGGGAACCCCTGTCTGCCTGCCGCAGCTCCCCCAGTTGGCTTCTGTTGGGCAATTTTGTGCACCCATATTCATGATGTCATCTCTCTCTATACTACTCCTTCACTTGAGGGGACCCTGGGCTCTACCCAAGCCTCTTGGTCAAGAACTCTAGCTGGCTGCCTCAGTGAGGGCCTCCCCTACTCTGTTTCTGCTAATTTAATGATGCTGCCTTTTGTTTGCTCTTTCAGTGGAGCTGCTTGAGCAGATTCTGCTGCCTGTTTCCAATGCTCAGGTTGATGGTGTTTTCTGTCTGTCAGCTGCATCTCACCATTTGTTCTTTCACATTGGCTTCCTCTATCCAAAAGCAAATGCTGTCTGCATGGATCACTCTCCAGACTGCACAGAACACACCAGATCCAACAATGATGAATAAGAATTATACACAACTAACGGGGAATGTTTGCTTCAGACATTTCTTCTGGCCCTTGATTCTCCCTGTATCTCCATTACAAACAAGTTACAGCATTTCTAGTCTCCCCAGAGCTCTTAAGCCTCTCTTCCACTTTTCTTGTCAATCTATTTCCAGTGACTCATCCTCGGCTAAGTTAAACTCAGATGCAGACAAATTATGCTGGAAGATTCTACTTCTGAATCCCAAATCCAGTTACAAAGTTGCGACAATCAGAGTTCGAACTGTTATAAGAATAGGACTGTGGATGAGCTAGAACAAGACGCCCAGAAGTCAGCCCTTACGTCTAGTAGGGAAGTCAGTGTAGCAATAGCCCATCGACGTTGCACAAGGCCACCAGCTGGAAAAACTATCTTCAGTGATGCTGGAGCACGACTATCTATGTACAAACGTATTAATTCGCATTCCTACCTCCAGCCTGATACAAAAGGAACTGTAAAGGGAATCACACTAAAAACTTAAACTATAACAACTCCTCAAAGAAAGTAAAGAAGCCAATCCTTGTGGTCTGGTGGGACTTAGACAACGATTGCTTAAATCTGGCATCAATAACAAACAGTAAAAAGGCAATTTTGAGCATTCGGACTTCATCAAAATTTTTTTAAAAAAATTTATGTGTCAAATAACACAAAGTCAACCCAGAGAATCTGAAAAAGATTCAAATTACGTAATAAAGGAGATTATTTGGAGTATATTTTAAAACTTTTTACAATGCAATAATAACAGCCTGAATTTATGACAAATATTCCATCCATAAATTTATTTTCTAAGTAACCACTTCAGGAAAATGAAAGCATATCTATTCAAAGACTAGTGCATAGATAGTGGTAGCAGCCATTGTTCAAAATAAACCTGGAGTGGAAGGAAGCCAGGTAGACTCCAACTGACCAGCAAATAAACTAAAGTGGCCTGCTTATACTGTGGAATACTACTTAGCAACTAAAAGCACACAACTTAAACCTTATACCAGGAAGGAAGGAAGTTATAAAAGGTCAAAATTCATTTATCATTTCTCCAGTCATCTTCAGTGTCCAGACTATGCAAGTTCATAAGACAAAAGTGTCTGCAAGGTTATGGAGTTGAGGAGAATCTGCAATAAGAGGGTGTTTGTCATGAGCAGAAGTTTCTTTCAGAGACGACAAAATGTCCTAAAATTAGATTGTGATGACTGCCACACAACTCTGAAACTGTCATTAACGTATTGAACTGCATGCTTTAAATGGAAAAACGTCATCGTAAATTATCCAACTGTGCTAATTAAAAAGGTGCTTGTAAAGGAAAAGGACGTTGTCAAACCAAGACCTTCCCCCTAGCACAAATATTTCTACAGAGCTATCTACGGTACCCATCTTCCCTGGTGCTTGGCTGGATTTCTGTGTATGGTCTCTACAGAGCTTCTTCACTGCATATTCTGTAACGTTGCACAATACAATAATAACAGCCCAAATCTATAGCACGTATTCCATCCACACATTTACCTTCTAAATAGCCACTTCCGGAAAAGGAAAACATCTATTCAATGACTTGTGCATAGATAGGGGTATCAGCTTTTGTTCATAATGGCATTCTTCCATGGTCTCTATAACTTTGCATAGGCCTATACCCCTGCCCCAAATGATAAGAGCAATACAGTAATATAAGTTCAGGGGGTGGAAAGAGCTGCTTTGTTGTGCTACAGATACAAACATCTGAAGGTTTTAATGAGCATGCCCGGTAAAAGATAAGATCTCAATAGTTAACTTGTTGGGTCTATCCCTTTAGGACCATAACTCAAGTTACAGAAATGTCTTCAGCTGTATTTTTTCTGCGAAAGAAAATGCAGTCAAAATGCCTTACAAAATGTATGTTAAATAAATCTTCTCCGTATGTTGAAAGTTTAAGTGATTTAATAAAAATAGAATCCAACATTTTACAACTTGAATGCGCTTTCAAATGCCACCTTACCAACTCTCATTCTTTGTGTGATGGAGCCATCTGACAGTTCAGTGTGAGACAGGCTCACCTCCTACGTCTCTCCAGAGGAACTGTGTGGGCCGTGAGCCTGGCCCTGTAACCCGGCAAGGCCACAAAAGCTTAATTAATTTTCAGAAAACAAATCGACTTGCATGTTCTAATTAGCCTTCATTTCTTAAACAAACCCAAAACAAACTAGGTGGTATCATTTTATGCAAACAAACTGTAAAACCTAATTGCTCCCCACATTGAGATCCCGCCATTATTAGAGTTGTTAGCTTTTCTTAACTCTCCACTGCTCGGAATAATAATAACCTGCTAGAACTTTGAAATGAAAATCTTCCCACTTGACAAATGCTGATGTTTTTAAGTATTTCAAAAGCCAGTGTCAAACAAGCTGCCTTTTGATTTTCATCGTGGTCTAGGCTGAGCATTAGTGAAGTAAGTTATCAAGATTTGCTAGGGCCTGAGATTAGCCCCTCCTCCACAATTCCCCAGTGCTAATCAGTAGGGGGAGCTCTCCTATTATCTAAGTGACCACCAACAAAGCACAGACTCTTGGGGACAATGGTGAGGGTTTCATAGTCGCATATATTACAACCTGGAAAACATTTTCACAATGATTAGCTCAAAGTTGAGGACACTCTGCACCAAGAACATTTTTCCTAAAGCAGCCCTGAAAATTAATGAGCATATAAAAGTTACAGGTCTGTAGAACATCATCCCAGTGCAAGGAGAATCAAGCGCCTATCATTTAGAGTGGAGTGGACATTCATTGAGTCAGAATTTTAATGGGCATAATGGCCTTCATCATCTTTTTGTTGTGACAGAATGTTTGCAAAGGTTCGAAAAGAGACAAAATAGATTTCTAAGCTTGGAGGGAGATGACTTTGAGTTCTAAATTATAACACACAGACAGAGAATGAAGGGGTGTCACAAAGCAGTGGGCTTGTGGCAACAATCTGATAATCTGTAGTTAAGTTAAAGGGGCTTCCATGTCAAGACCAAGACTAGGGTAGGTAAATGCTCCAGTTAACTCACTAAACCACTATTTTTGCACTAATCTTCATTGGAACTTTGAGCTAAAGAAGCAATGTTCTTAGGGATGTGTATACTGTATATCACATGTGGTGAAGCTGGAGGCCATGAACTGAAGAACACAACTATTAAACCCAACAGGGATTCTACAATTCCCCCTGGTGCAGTCACCCAGGGTCACACTGCAAGCTGCTGGCTCTCTACTTCTTCCTAATAACAGAGTTACCAGTTTTTAGCCACACCCACAGCTTCTTGAGGAAAACTACATTTCCCAGGCTTCCCTGAAGCTGATAGAAGCTAAGTGACTAAGTTCTACCCCGTTGAGGTAGAAAGGGAAGCTATCTAAAAGGGATGTAGCACCAAAGAAAGCATGGAAAGCCCTCTTCCATTCTTAAGGTTGGAGGGTGATGTGGCTTGAGGCAGCTCACTTGAGGACTAGGACTTGGATCTGAAGAGTGTTACCAAGCACACAGCAGTTACTGTAAAAACACTGAAGAGAGCCACTGAATATTGACAAGACTGTTTAATGATAATACAAGTGAAAGAAAATGACTCAGGTGATCTTTACTGATATTTTACCAATATCAATTTATTTCAGTTTGCTGAATAAGACAGTCACTATAGATGCTGCTAACCGTGGAGTTATGAGACTCTCCGAAGGATCTAAACTGCTTACCACGATGGCAGTGGCCATAGTAACGATAGGATTCTACAGATTTATGAGGACACTGTGCTAGACAGTTAGATATGATTTCATTTAGCTCTTCCCTTAGGACAATCCTGGCTATCTGATCAAGGAACAATGGCTGAAGGCTCAGAAGGCTTAGAGACGGGGTCAACTAAGCATGTCACCTTTCTGTTTCATTTCTAGACCTTCAGAAGAAAATGTAACCATGTTACAAGAAATGTATACCTTTGAAGAGGTCTTTCTGTAAGTGAATAAGACAACACAAAACAAAATCACACACACACACACACACACACACGAGAGAGAGAGAGAGAGAGAGAGAGAGAGAGAGAGAGAGAGAGAGAAAGACTACTCTTCATTCTTGCTACCATATAGCTCTGAGCCTATTGCCTTCTGAAAATCCCCTAATGGCCATCGATTACTTTTTAAAAATAAATTGTGGTGAAAGAAAACAAGGCACCTGATTAAATTGGTGGCCAGGTCCATCACCCCTTGGTCAGCCTGCTTTATCATGGTGATAAAAGCCTTCACCTTCTTCCCTTCTTCCTGGAATGTCCAGACTACCACACACAGAACCTGGAGTTTCTGACAAGGTGACTCAGCATCTTGATTCTGGCTCAGTCACTTCCTCTCCACCACTTTCCAGTTGACTGAGCCTCATGTTCCCAGTTCAGCTTTCACTGACCTCCATGTGTATCTCCAAATTTTGTGTGCTTTTCAAATCCTCAAAACCTGTGAGTCCCAGCATGTGTCCACTTCTGGGACAACAGTGTGTGTGTGTGTCTTTGGGAAGACTAAGCAGGTTACTTAGTCTTGGGTTCCTGCCCAAGTTCTTACTGAGTGTGTGTCCTTCTGGGAGTTTCCTCTTGGTCTTTACCAAAAAGGCAAAATTAATTAACATCCCATAAATGTTTGGGCCTGACCTATTGTTGTGGCTTTTATCTTGGCAGTTTTAAATTGTTAGGTCAGTGATGTTGCAAGTCACATGCTTCCAGCACACTTGTAGCCCAGTCAGCTACACACCACCCTTTGGGGTTACCACTTTACATGAGAATGAAGCGTACAGGGCTGTGTTCACTCAACAAGCATGCGCTGTGAGTTACCTCCATCACCAGCCAGTAGAGGAAAATGCTTTCCACCAGGAAGCACTTTGCTGTGTTACTAAGAACTGCATCTAGATTGGACAAGTGACCTAGGCTAAGCACCTTCCCTCTCCTTGGCTCTGCCCAATACTCTGTCACTCCAAACAGAGTTGAGTCAAACCAGAAGACACTACACACTAAACAGTCAAAAGGGAAACATCACTGCCCTCCCAGCCACCAGCAAGCTTTACTTCCTGGAATCCTTCCATCAGCACCTACTGACTACACACCATCATCAAGTCTGAGAGGGTACGTCTCCAAGACCAGATGCAGTGATAGTTTTCTATTGAGGGGAAATTATGACCCATCAGCACCTACTGACTACACACCATCATCAAATCTGAGAGGGTACATCTCCAAGACCAGATGCAGTGATCGTTTTCTATTGAGGGGAAATGATGACTACCAAAAGCACCTGACAGAACTGTGAAATGATCCAGAAACCTGAAGCTAAAGGACACCTCTGAGGATACCTCATGACTCATAAAACTGACAAAATTGTGTCTTTGTGCTGTGTTTGTCTCCAGAGCTCTTTCTCACTTTTATCTTTGTGCCTGGCAATGTGATTGCTGTAGTAGGTTGGACATGACCACTCATATCTGTGATAAGAGCAACCATGATCCCTCCCATGAGACCCACACAGTATCAAGTCTATCAACATCCATCCTGGAAGGAAGTGGGAGTAGTCTCAAGGTTCACAGGCCCTCTCCTCTCCCTGATGTTATATGAGAGGCAAAAACACTGGAGTGGAACTTTGAGGTACTGTGGCTGCTGGTACTGGCATTCTAAGGACTCCTCAGTGATACAGTTTTTAAAAGTCACCATCAGCCTGTTGGGATGAACTGCCTTTGGATCGAGTTCCTGGAAGTACCGTGCACTCCAAGTAACCTCAGTTCAATATACTCATTGGTTCACCATAATAGATGTTGGTGAAGTTGTTTTAGTTTTTTCTTTTCCTGTCTGTCAATGTCCTTTCTATCTGGGGTGAATACATATTATTTTGTGTCCCACCACTAAAAGTCACATGACATGCCTCTTGGTTTCCTTAACTGAAATGCACACACCTCTGTCAGGCACAGCTTGTTCTACTTGTCCAGTGTGCAGGGCCTGGCAAGAAGACCAGAGTGGTGGGCAGAAGCATATCTTCGGCTTGATGACAAGGACTGTGGTGCATGGGCCCAATGGGAAAAATGTTAATTATCTCAGGTGTTCAGTTGTTTTGTGAGCTTATAAGAAAAAAAATAAAAATGGATGTCATTAGCCTAAGTATGAATTTCTCACTGCTAAGTTTCTCTGAAAGATTACTTTCATCATCCACTTGATTTTCAGACGTTTCCCCATTGTCCTATGTTAGGGAAAAGAGGTTTGGCTGTTACTGCTCAGCGTAGGTGGAAACACCTTATACGCTGAGATGCTGCCCCTTCTTATAAAATGCTCACACTGTACCCAGGAATAGATACGCCTAGCGCTGAGCTACAAAGTCAAGTTTAAGCTACCCAGAATGCTTTTGGTTTACCGAGAGGACACCGAGAGACAGAGATGGCTATGGCTTGCTTCTCAGGGCACTTTTAAGGGAAAATGTTAACTGTGCTGTGCTACAGCTGCAAGGGCCCCGGACAGAAGAATTTTCTTTCTGGTGTTGTACAAAAGGAGAGAAGGTTAGCCCTCCCCTGACAAGGACTGAAGAGGCCCTTGGTTAGCCCTCCCCTCGACAAGGATGGAAGAGGCCCTTGGGCCTAACAACACACATACGGTTAAGGCATTGCCACCTACTTTGTGGCATCTAACCACTGGTTTTTGCAATCAGATGGCTCAACTCTGTATCTCCTGAGCACCAGAAGCCAAGCCTGTTTATAATGTGCACATAGTCATTCTACATGAGTTTTGCACAGCCTTCCTGCAGTTCTCAAGGGGGAGCCTGCAGAACAGGCCTTCAGAGGGTACCTTCTGTTTTCTATTTGGTCACTGAGTCAGAGGATAAAGTTGTCTCCCTGACAAATAATGAACCACCCCACTGAATACTTTTAGAAGGAAGTATTCAGAGTCATAAAATGTTTCAAAACTGGATGTATTCACTGAGTACCTGTTTGTATTTGCAAAATACATGAACACAGGTCCTAATAAAGAGATGCCTAAGGTGGTTAAAAGAAGAAGAGGAGGAGGAGGAAGAAGAAGAGGAAGAGGAAGAGGAAGAGGAAGAGGAAGAAGAAGAAGATGAAGATGAAGAAGAAGAAAAGCAGCAGCAGCAAGTGACCTTGCTTATGGTCACTGAAGAAATCTGTCATTCGTCATCTATTTACCAATCTTGTTTTCATATGTACACAAATAAGAACATTGGTTCTTTAACTGAAGAGTTGGAGTTTGAGTGTAAAAGTATGCAGATCCACAGCTGCCGGGTTCAACATTTCCCGATAGTAGAGGAATCACACACCTGTACTCAGGTTCTTTTCCAAAGTGGGGTTCTTAGGGTTGAACGTGTTTCTGTACTGTTTGCTAAGAGGCAACTTTGAGGACCAGCGTGTGTGATGGTTCCCTGTGCAGGGGGAGTCACTAGTCTCCATGCAGGACCACCCTGTGGCAATGGTTCCCTGTGCAGGAGGAGTCACCAGTCCCCATGCAGGACCACCCTGTGGCAATGGTTCCCTGTGCAGGGGGAGTCACCAGTCCCCATGCAGGACCACCCTGTGGCAATGGTTTCCTGTGCAGGGGGAGTTACCAGTCCCCATGGAGGACCACCCTGTGGCAATGGTTCCCTGTGTAGGGGGAATCACCAGTACCCATGGAGGACCACCCTGTGGCAATGGTTCCCTGTGCAGGGGGTCACTAGTCCCCATGCAGGACCACCCTGTGTCAATGGTTCCCTGTGTAGAGGGAGTCACCAGTCCCCATGGTGTGACAACTCTCACTGAGCACAGAGCCTCTTACTATTCATTCTTTTCCCAGTCAGATATGTCACCTCACTTTTCCATTACATTAGTTATTTTCTTCAATACCTTGATGAACACTTGACAAAGCAAGCACTCTTCTTGACTGGTGATTTAAAGGACCAAGTTTATCCTGGTGAAAAAGGAAGGCAGGAGACTGCTCTATCCATGATGGTAAGAACTTAACAACATGGCTTCCTTACTTCTTGATAAGTCAAAACAAAGAGCTCAGGCCCGAAGCAGTCAAGCTAACCCTCAGTGCCTGCGCTCCAGTAACCCAGTTCTTCCATCAAGATTCCACATACTGAAGGTTCCACAACCTCCTAAAATAGCACCTCCAATCAAGACCCAGTATTCAAACACAGATCCTTAACTCTCTCCAACATTTTACATTCACTCCATTATATTCAGAAAACAAGACTTTTTTTTTTACATTGCCAAAAAACATCTTAATTGCTCATAGAGTTTTTAGATTCAGTATCTGGTATGTAATAAAATTAAATGAACTTTAGGATAAAGGTGGAAAATATGGAAAGTTTTATTCAAAATGTCTCCCCTCCTTGTTGTTCTTTGATAATTATGAGAGAAAAATATAGAAGATCGTTTCATAATCCTGGAAACATCTACCAAACTAAATAGGAAAGTGTTTCCCAGCCTCAGTACTAGATTCTAAAGGTATGCTGAGTATTTGTCTACTCGGGTAGGATACTCAGTCTTCTAGAGAACTTTAAACCTAGTGTCTTAGTTAGGGTTTTACTGCTGTGAGCACACACAAGAAAACTCTTATAAAGGGCGACATCTTATTACGGCTTACAGATTCAGAGGTTCAGTCCATTATCATCATGGCAGGGAGGCATGGCAGTGTGCAGGAAGACATGGTGCTGGAGGAGCTGAGAATTCTGTCTTGATCCAGAAGACCGTCTCCCAGGCAGCTAGGAGGAGAGTGTCAAAGCCTACCCCCACAGTGACATACTTCCTCCAACAAGGTCACACCTATTCCGAAAAGGCCATGCCTCCTAATAGTGCCCCTCCCTGGGCCAAGCATATTCAAACCACCACACCTACTTACAGTGAATCACTTTCTTTTTCTTGTCCAGGGAAACAGAATATGTTAATGATATGCCAATTCTCTTTTCAGTTCCACTGAAGAGAGAAGAAAAGCCTGCCTAAAATACAGAGCAACTTCCACTGTATCTTCTTAATTATCTGTACAAATACGGCAACTTCTGGCTCACTGGTGTTGAGGATGCAGCTAACCCACTCAAGGACGGGATAGCTGCTGGACAACCCAGCACACTGCATTGTAATTACAGCCAAGAGGCACTGCAGAACCAAATGCCAGCAAACCAAAGCGAGAACATCCATCAGCCAGAACAGCCTTGCTCAAAATAGAACATAACAAAAAAATTCATTTAGTAGAATTTAAGATTTTATTTAAAGAAGAAATGCCAATTGAAGCAATTGCCTATGTGAAAGGGAAAACTTTTCCATTGACTTTGAAGAACTTGAAATGATTTTAATACATTTTTTAATATATTGACTAATCTATTTTCTTCAAACACTAGGCATACTGGCTCAGCTCAAGAAGGAAACACAAAAGCCACTTGTGAGGGACCTCATTGAGCCTGTCAGTCTGAGTTCTAGGTAAACAAGGTGAGCAGGGGCTCGAGCAGCTCATATGTAAGTCATGGCCAAGTACATCTGGTCAGAGGATGATGCAGAATGCTTGTTATGTGAGACTTTTTCTAAAGAATTGTGAACAAAATGCCTAATCACCACAGATATGGAACCAAAGGCAGACCAAAGGAACCATTAAACTTAACTCCAACTTGACAGACCAACAAGTTTATTGGAGTTAATTGCAGGAGTGTGGATAAGGGGTTACTAAAAAGGGGAGGAATGTCTCAAAGGAATTATCAAAAATCCTACATTAGCCAGACTAATAATTTACACAAGTGGAATCTCAGGACTCACAGGCAGTCCAACAAGTAAGAGACCTATCTCCACAACAATAGTTACTGCCTATACAACCTTGGAAAGGAAGGGGACTTGTAAATTTTGTAAGTTTCAGGATCTTCCAGAGACTAACAAGTTGTTTGTTTCCTCTGTACTTTCAATTTGGAGGAAATTGCTACACAACACCAAGCCAGACGTTTTCTGGGGCATCCTCAAACTATGTCAGGAAAAAAAAATGGTATAGGGAAGTTTTAATCCAGCAAAGCTGCTGGATTACAGTTAGGCCCTTAGTATGCCTTTAATCCCAGACAATGTAGGTCCGGCTAGTTCGCAGAAGGAACCAGGCAAGTGTTTCTTAAAGGGATGGCGAATTGGGGGTGCAAGGGGCAGCTAAGTCAGTCAGTTCTATTCAGTCAGTTGAGGTCAACAGAGTTGAGTCAATGACTTGGATTGGTAGAGAGGCAATGCAGTGGAGTTGAGTTTGTGGCAGTTCAGTTCATGCAGTGCAGAGGCAGTTTATGCCAGGACAGTTTTACAGAGACAGGTTGCAGAGAGAACAAACCATACACAGGAGAAGACAGAATGTGCTAGAGGTTGAGAAGGACTCAGAAGATTAGAAGATTGCCAGCGTTAGTCTGAAACCAAGAAGAGAAATTCAACATAAGCTGAGAGAAGCTAGTTTGAATCAGTCAGCTCAGATAGGACTTTGAACGGGAAGAGATAAGTTGAACCAGCCATCCAGAATTCAGAAAGAGCTACAAAAAAAAAAGGTGAGCTTATTCAGCAGTAAGTCTTGAAGACAACAATTAAACAAGGTCAATAAAAGTTACTTTTACAAAATGAGCTATGCAGAAAGATAAATGATCCTTACAGCATAGGATGCAAAGTAAAGACTTCAAGAGTTAGTTGTGTGTGAAGTTTTAGATAGCACCACTCCATAACCAAAATGCAAAAAGAGACCCAGATCTGTAGCAACACTCAAGGAGAAGACCAGAGCGAAATTGAAAGAGGTGACAAGGGTCCCAGTGTATGTCTTCTCCCCTGACCAGTGTCTCTGGTTCTGTACCTGGAGATGGCATCTGCTGGTTTGTGATATGTGATTTACCTTCACAATGTACATTGTGCTCTTCGAGTTTTTACTTGATTTTGACTGTGTTCTGGACAGATGTGCTCTGTTCTTGCCTCTGCGCCATACAAGCGCATGGCACACCCACT
Source organism: Rhynchomys soricoides (assembly GCA_019843965.1). NCBI lineage: Eukaryota > Metazoa > Chordata > Mammalia > Rodentia > Muridae > Rhynchomys > Rhynchomys soricoides. The sequence goes on along the minus strand of JADRCH010000107.1, from coordinate 801,634 downwards.
TAGCCAAGAGTGCACTCAATAGCCCAGCAAGAACAAGGGAAGAACCCTTAAACACGTCCTTGAGCAGACCATTTGGTTTCTGCAGGCCCTAAGGAATAAAAATAACGGATCAATCAATGTCTCTTTGACCTTTAAAAAGGCAATGGTCACTTCCATTGATGTTGGTTTGGTGCCAAGAGTCCAAGAACACCAGAAACTGCTCTTCTTGCAACTGCTTGATATAGGTGGAGCCCTAGCTTAGAATACGTCTCTTTCAGTGGCACGCAAACTCATTTATTTTGCATATCGCCATTTCCACAGAATCCGGCAAAGGATTCTTCCTCTTGCAGAGAGAGATTACAACTCCGAATCCTGGTCCAAGCATGGGGAGGGGTTTAGAGAAAAACAAGACGAAACAAAAGAAAACTTAACAAAAATGAAACTGTCAGTGGCTGTAGAAAGGTTACATAGCCTATCAGACAACTGGGTAACTCTCCCTTTACCACACTAAGGCTGTGTCCACAGAACGTGCGCCTGCAACTGGGGTGATGCAAGACAACTCCACTGAGGGCCGGAGTCCCCCATAACCTTAATAGTAAGGTCCCTGGTGGCCGAAGAGTGACTGAGGAGGCCCAGCACTGTGCAGGTGCTCTGCATTGTACTGTACGTGGGAAGATGCTTAGAGGCAAATAGGAATTACGTGAACATAACGTTAACAGACACTCATGTTCAAAAAAGTGAAGCTGCTTCCTTATCTCACCTGCAGGATAGGTAAGCAAGCCACCAGAGTGAAAAATGTCTGCTTTCTCTAGCCACATTTTGCCAGCTATTATTGACTTAATTACCTTTTTTTTATATAGCTAAAATAGTCACAGACAGATCAACCAGTAGGCACCGATGAGACTCTGGATTATGGATTTATGATGATCAGGCTGAGATGCCTTCTATTGAAACAAGAACTCTGTAGGTTCCTTGCCCTTCTTTCTATGTCTTAAGATCCCAGCAATGATAGCAGGATGGATGGTGTCCCCTTTTTGTGACCTACCACACTCACATGATTTAAAGCATGGTTCAGGATGTTGTTGATGATTTATTATATAAAAAATGTAAATGATCCGGATGGCAGATGTTTTATATTTTCTGACCATTCATTTTCAGTGGGGATGTAATTAAAATTTATGAAGTGTATCTGCTGAATTGCATTGGCAATTGATGATCTCCTCCAGGGCTGTCTATCTGCAGATGATGAGTAATTGTGGACAGTGACATGTGGAGACAAGGGCAGGATCCGACATTCCTGCCAGAGTGAAGTTACCTGCTCAAAGGACAGAGTTCCTCTGCTTTAAACCATAACCTTCAACTCTAGCAGGGTGTGATGCCAAGAAGTGGGCCACTGTAGAATCACACCCCTTGCCAAGACCCCGTTGCCCTACTCCCGAAGGACTCTCCTCTCTGCACCGTGGTTCATATCAGAGATCCAAGAATACAATGGAACCCTAAGAACATCACAGAAGTAATTTTGGAAAATCTCAGTTGCCTTCCCTGCAGCTCATCTGACAGTGCATGGTCAGGTACCAGGAGAGGTCTAAGACAGAAGGTGGCCAAAAGAGCAGCTGAAGTTCTACACATGTGCATAACATACTAGTATACTTCTCAGTGTGTACTATCTATCTCCAGCTTTCTGTATCCAGGTATCTAAACACTGGTCCTCTGCATTACCATGGCCATGACCATCACCACCACCATGACCCTCATCATCATCATCATCACCATCATCATCATGGATTCCAGAACATACACTACTCTTACACGCAGCTGGTGCACATTGAGAAAGCTACATATGGAGTGAGAGAATGAGGAGCACATCTTGCTCCATGGTATTATTCCTGTGGCCATTCAACTTACCTATGGTGAAACTATCATTCGCACGCAAAGCTTCTGTATAGCAAACATGCCTCCAACCTCCCGTGTGCTCAACACTCAAGGCCACGAGACACACAGGCCAACACTAAGTGGGTAAATGCAGTCTTTAGGGTTCACACAGTCCGTGCCAACATAAAAACTTGAATTATTCCCTGAGTTCTTTTGAACAAGCATCTATTTACCAAAGATAGTATGCTGACTGACGACAGACCAATGAAACAAGTCCACTGACGGTCTAGCTTAGTGATGTAGTGTGTTTCTAAGGGTTACTTTGAGGAGCATGAGTGCAGGCTCCATATAGAAGTGTGGGTGACTCAAAGGCAATCATATACCCAAAAAGCCAAGCATAGGTGATAACTCACAAAAGTTGCAACCCCGGAGTTCTCCACATGACTTGCAGACATATCAGTATCTTTTTCCTAGAAATTTTTACTGCTTATATAACTTTGAGGAAGGAGTCTTGTAAATTTTGTAAGTTTTATGAACTTTATGAGACTTGTAAGTTGTTTACTTCCTAAGCCATGCAAGTTTGCTTACTTCCTGGGTGTCAATGAGCTGAGTTCCCTACCAGGATGGAATGCTTCAGTACAAAGGAAATTCTCATGACATGGTGACCACTCCAGCCACCACAGGTCTTCATTGCCTCTTTCTCTTACAAAGCTGCCTTTCCCAGCATACATCTCTTCCTGTTTCTCCTCTCCTTTTGATTGCTTCATCTCACCCATATGCTGTTACATCAAGTACTGTCCAAACCATTGCATGCCAACCTGTTATTAGGATAGCCTCTTTGCTAGGAGAGGAAACCTGTTATTAAGATAGCTTCTTTGCATTAAGACAAGGGAACAGGCAACAATATTGCAACAATGTGTTTCATTTGATCAGGGCAACAATTCTGAAACAATGTGTTTCCATTTGATCAGACCCAGGCTACTAGGGGGGCCCTCAGAACATCTCCTACTGGGGTGGAAGAGCATCCTAATGTGTAAAACTCCCGGGAGTGAGAGAGGCAGAGTACCAACAGCAATGAGATAAAATTTCTAAGCCAAGAAACAACTCAAAATTACTTAGCACAACCTAAAAAAAAAAAAAAAAAAAAAAAAAGCAGCAAGCCAGGGAGTGTCAGACAAGGAAACAGAGTTCAGAAGCCGTCACACTGGGTTGCTAGTCAGATTTCTATGTGGGACATGACTTTGTCATGAGACACAAGTCATTTCCCAGCACCTATTCCCTTGGCTCTTCAAAATCCCAAGGAAACAGCAGCTGGAGCAGTGAGCATACCTCAGGCTCTGCCCCAGTGCGTCGGCAGGATGGCACCTGAATGCCCACCCAGGTCTTGACAGGAGCTCCGTGGTGTAGGTGTGCAATCACTTTGACTCTACAGACACGTCATCTAAGGCTCCATTTCAATTTTTTCTTTCTTCTCTCCTACAGTCCTATAATTCCTTTAAAGAAAACCATCCTGATGATCTTGAAGGGGAACAAAAATTTTGGTCAATGGATATTCGCTGCAAAGTATTAAATGTCAAAAGATGGTTAAGTGAGCTATGGTAGAGTGATATATTACAAGTTAGCTGTAAAACACGAAAAGGCTGACTTCATTGTTTGACCCTAAAATTCTACCGCTATGTGTTATTTCAGAGGTAAGTAATTGGGGTATCTACAAGTATTTATTTGTAATTTATGATGACAGTTTCATCATAGATCACAGAAGACTAAAGACAACTCAGTTACATAAGGGGTCATTTGCTTAAAGTAAAGGATGGTGAATTCTTAGAGTATAATATAAGATAGTTCCTAAGATCACCTCCCAGAATACTGTTATTCATGAAGATCACAAACCGGTTGGAAGAGAATTAAGACATTGTTACTAAGCGTCACGGAGACAGAGACATGGCAACATTTTCATTCAAACCTTACATAAACAGAAAGCAAGCGCGGAAAGATAACAGTCAGCATTTATGGGAGGAGGTTATTGCTGAGTTTTATTTTCTCTTCTTTCTGTGTTATTTTTTAATTTTCCTAATAATGAATATACATACTCATGTAATGAAGAAAAATAGAGGCAATACAAATGCCTCTTTTGAAAATTATAATGCCAAGAATAATAGAATACAACTTCCATTTAAAATATTCCTCCAAATTTTATTTATTTATTTATTTAAGTGCATGTGTGCATGTATGTGTGTGTGTCCATGTATGCTACAAGGTGGGTATAGAGATCAGAAGACAACTTGTCAGAAATGGCTCTTTCCTTCCTCCTTGTGTGTTCCAGTATCAAGTCCATGTTGTAACCAGCTTTGGCATCTTTACCTACTCTCTCTCTCTTTCTCTCTCTCTCTCTCTCGCCCTTCAAAATTCTTATATTTAAGCATTATACTGTGACAATATACATGCCTTGAAAAAGTATGAGAATACACTTATAATATTTATTATGCATGATTATTCCTATGGATTGGAACTTTTCATGTTGTTATTTATACCTCTGTTCCTTCCAAACTCCCCATTGGAATCATACAGTGGATGCATGGAGATAATAAATAGACATTATAGGATGCATATGGGTAGAATTTCATTTTCATTGTAACATTAAAATAGAAGGCAGACTGTTGACCTGGGACGGTTAAAAAGGCATTGAACACTTCTCTTTCTCTAAACTATTTTTAAGCTGCCTCCCACTGCCATGCTGCATGTCAAACCCCGTGCTAAGATGCTCACTGACAACCTGGAGCTTACTCTCCCCCAAAACTGTCATAATAAAGAGACATCCACATTTTAGTATTTGGGCGAAATGTTTAACATGCAAACATTTGTATTTCTCCTTCAGTTTTCAAAACAACTTTAAATCTCTCGTTTCAAAACAGTGTTAAATGATGTCACTCATTAGTTTGCAGGTGGCAGGGAGTCAAGGAAGGGATTCGGGGCTTCCAGTTCTCATGTAACTTGAAGCACAGACCAGGTGAGAGGGTCTTATACACCAGACTTAGGACATCACAAAGCACAGCACCGGTGGCCTGGGGTGGCAGGTGTGAGTTGGCTTCTCAGCTCAGGGTGAAAGGTTACCTGAAATCCAACCACACACCTGGATGGGCAGGAAGAGGGCCACAGAGATCAAGTTACTGATGAGAGCTGTAGCCAGAATCCAGCTATCACTTTTAGGACAGGCTAAAGGGGGGCCAAATAGCAGTAAGGCCGTAGGGGAGGGCACAGCACTGAGCAGTGACAGAGGAGAAAAGGAACGTGGCCTCAAGAACACACGCCTTCATCCTGGTTATAACGCTTGACTGAAATAACTGCTGAGGAGGTGATGGTGAGAAGATGCAGTCAAAGGGTCACTCCAAGAACCAAACAGCCCTGAGTCCTTCCAGACCTGCCAGGCAAAGGTTGAATGCAGAGAGCCCAGAGGCTGTGTCTGACACTGCACCCCAGTTAGCAGGAAGTGCAGTTCTCTGTAAGTAGAGTCACAGGTGGAAGAGGGTTGTCTGTGCTGGAATGTACTTTATAAACACTGGATGACATCATTCCTGTCTGGGATTAGCATGTTTCTCAAGGGGTACCCAGGTGACAGCAGCAAGGACCTCACAGGGATCTTGCTTGTGAAAGGATCTCTGTTCATGGGAATTCCTCTGGCTTGAGTCACTGTGCATTCCTACGTGTCTTTTAGTGTATATGTGCTTCCTCTTCTTGGCATCTTATTCACCTAGAACTTTCTGGAAAACAAGAGGATGCTGATATAAATTAATAATGGCTACTTAAACTAATAATTTATGGCTACTTTCCAGTGACTAGCTGATGCAGGTCTGATGAAAACAGAAGATCCTTCATGATATCCCTTACTGTAATCTCAACTGCCCGCTGACAGATGACAAAGGTAGAAAGTGCCTTAATCCATTGGAAGCTCTAAGCCCCTCTCTGGTGAGAGCACTAAATCCAACATACTGGCCCTTCTGGAAACTCTGCACAGTTAGAATGCTCTCCTGGGTTTCTTTCTGCATCCTGGATTTCACCCCCTTCTTGTCCTCCTAGATCAGGAGTTGCCTGTGGGAAGCCACCCATTCTTCTCCAGACTTAATGGATTGAGTGACAGAGACACAGGGAACAGAGTTAACTGGAACACAGCTGCACCACCACAGATCTGTCTGCAGGGTCTCCAGGAAGAGCCCAGTACTCCCCTCCAGCTCAGGCCCCCCTTCGAAGGTCTGGTGGCCTTCCGCCTACCTCCCCAATCTCCACAGCTGTCTTCTACTCCACAACCACCTCTTGGTGAGTATGTGGCTGTCCTTCTGCCAGGCCACAGGGTAACAGAGATGATGACTCTGAGTGTCTGCTGTCTGATAGGAAGCATAGACATTCAACCAAAAACGTCAATAGGTGTGAAGAGATTTGAGATTGGAAATGAACCAGAAACTCAGAAAAGAAAAGAAACTCAGTGTAAAAGCTCTGGTCTCATTTCCTCCACCAGAGCCCGAAACCTTTGTGCGTCCTCATTTTTATGACTGGACTGCTTCATGGGAGGCTTTCCCAGGAGCACAACTGAGTCCTTTTTGCACACAACCATGCCCAATACACGTAGGCACTGAGTAGGAGACCAATGCCACACTTCTGTGCAAAAAAGCCTCAGGTACCAAGGAACTGACACTGTGTGTGTGATGGAGACATGCAGTTATGTCCCCAGGGTCCCTAAGCAGAGGCCAAAAGATCAAGAATTATGGGTAAAGAGACTTCAAGGTTGGCTTTGCTTATCACATAGTATGTTATTTTATGGTTTCTGGGAAGTTTCTGAGTCATATGTACAGCTCCAGGGGTGGTGCAGGTAAAGTGTGTCCTGTGCATACATGTGATATACATGTTAAGCATGTGTACTCATACACACACATATATACACATGCACTTGAGCATGCATGCACATGGACACAATTTATGTCCAACTTGATCCTATCCCTGTAGTACAGGATGCAGGATGAGTGACAAGGCCAAAGTCCAGCATCTCTGTGGCAGATCCAGGAACCAGAAGAGTCATAGGCTCTTAGTGCGTCACATCTCCGGCACCCTTCCAGCAGGCTGATAGTTCCCCCCAGTCTACCTACACCCTACCTGTTCCCATCCTGAAATAAATTAGTTCTCAAGGAATGTAGCAAGGCTTCCATGGGTGCAGAATCCACTCTAGGCTTCTCCGGCCAACTCTGCAAAGTGCCTCAAGGCAGGAGGAAGGAGAATGAAGGCAGGCCTTGTGAAGTGGGTCCCACGTGAGGACGATGAGAAGCTGAAAACACAGATCCCATTTGGAACTTCATCTTCTCCAAAGAATGTCAGATTTTGAGTGGAAGGGGGGGATGGGGAGCCCCAAACGTAACACTCTGAAGTCAGTTATTTTTCTCTCTTGACTAATTAAGCTTAACCAGAATGGTGGCCTGTCAAACTGGGGAACCTTTCTGGGGAGAAAAAAGGCGCCTGCTCTCCAGGTGGGTTTCTGACTTTGGCTGGCTCCCACCACAATATACATTTGGCATCCATGACAGCACCGTCAAAAATAATAGCTGGAAAACTCACTGTCTGTCACGACGAAATAATTATGTATGGGACCTTCCTTACATTCGAGATGGATTATATATTTCATTGAGGAAACTATGTGTGGCTTTTAAAAAGAATCTAATGTATTGAGGGCACCGCTGAGGTAATAGCCAAATAAGGATGTTTTTTAAAGTTGTGTTTGTGAGTGAGTGTGTGTGTGTGTGTGTGTGTGTGTGTGAGAGAGAGAGAGAGAGAGAGAGAGAGAGCGTGCTTGTGCCTGTGTGCTCCTGAGCTTGTGAACTTGTGAACATGTCACTCATGAGGAGGCGAGAGCTGTCATTCCTAAGCTGGTTAATTACAAAATGCATTAATGTTTTATTTTACCCTTATCAGTAATTAATCACCCACTTTGATGTAAAGTTCAGCTTCGGAAAAGTATCATGAAATTGTCTTTCAGGTCTGAATGGGGGTTTTAGTGGCAAAGGAAGCCCATGACAAGAATGGGAGTTCACTCTTCTTGCAGTCAGGAAGTGGGTGAAGCTCCTGTGGACCCTACCTTTGGCATGCTCATGAAATCCAAACCAAAGGACGCAGGGGAGAGGGCAGGGATGAGGCACAGATGGAGAAAGGGACAGAGAGGCACTGGGAAGAGGCGAGAGCAAGCATGTTTCCACAACAGGAGGGCACCGAGTGCTCCTCGGTGCTGTTCTTCAGGTGCAGAGTTTGAATAAAAATGCAAACCAGGATGCTCCCATTCAGTAAATATTATCATTTTTATTCACTCATTAATTAAGTTGCTTAATTGCTGCTGTCAAAAGACTCTTGAGTTTGTGACTGGGGCTGCTGCACTGTTTTGATAGTAGCTAAGGAGAGAGAGAGGAAATACTGCTCGTGTGGCTTCTCCGGGAAGAAAACCTGGGAGATGCAAGCAGAGAGGACAGAGGGCTCCATACTGGAGGAGGGAAGGCCACTGTGGAAAACAAGAAGTTGCCTGAATCCCACCACTGGTGCTTTGTGATGATGACTGATACCCTTTACCTGAATATTACCATTTCAGTCATTACTCTGTGAAAATCTTTTCTATGCAAAATATTTTCCCCTCTTCCAATCTAACTGCCCAAGAGGAACTGTGGTGTTCACAGATTCTGGCCCTGTCAGTTGTCGCTGCTATATACACCCCTGAGTCTGTTCCAGAAGCATCGCCTCTGTGCACAAAGCTCTAGGAGCAGCGTCACACTGGAGCAATCACACGGAGCCTATGCCAGGGGGCTGCTCCGCAAACACAGGCAGAAACAGCAGACAAAGTGTCTTGGTGCTGACATTTGATTAATGTTCTCTGGCCTTTCCGCACTCAAATATGCTTTATTTGAAATATTTGAATAACCTTTGAGCACACCCTTCCTAATTTGTCACCCCATATCCACAGAAAAAAACAACAGAGGCAGTCGCAAAGCTGTCATCCACAGCTCTGCATCCAAGGTACTAGTTATCCAGGATGACTTGTATCCAAGATACCGAGTAGGCAGGCTCCAAGGCATGTAGACTATCAGGTCTCTAAGAATGGGATTGCTGTGCTCTGAATATCTGTCCCTCCAATGCGTGTATCGAAGCCCTAATACCCAATTTGATGACACTAGGGTATAGAACTTTGAGACAGTGACTGTTACTGCAGTCATAAAACAAAATTCCAAGAAGCTCCTGCCCCTTTCACCACATGTGAATACATCAGAAGACAAAGACTATGAATTAGAACCGGGTCTTCGGGACACCCTGAATTAATCTTGCACGTCCAAGAATCCTAAGAAGGAAATTTCCTTGTCTTGTTTATAAGCCACTTGGTCTAGGACATCTTGTTATGGCAATTCAGATTGGCAAAGAAAGACAGGGGCCATTATAAAATGCCTGTGCTCTAATAAACAGAAGTGTGAAAGTTCATAGAGATCCCTGTCTCCTAAAGAGTGTGTCACCACCCAGTATGACATCATGTAATTAAATGCTGGAGTGCCTAAAAAGTGCGCGCGCGCGCGCGCGCGCGCGCGCGCGTGTGTGTGTGTGTGTGTGCGCGCGCGCGTGTGTGTGTGTGTGTGTGTGTGTGTGTGTGTCTGAATCCAACAAACAAAACTCAATTCAAATTCAAATGACCAATAATCCAAGGTGTTTCTGGCAATGCTTGTCCTGTTGCATCATGGGATTTCACTACAGCCTTCATTCTGAGCTCCTCCCAGCAGCACTTTGCACTGCTCCTGCCCTCAGACCACACAAAGCCTATCAACGCTGCAGCTTGCTTTGTTCATTAACTGCTCTGGTTTTACTTATAGGAAACCAGCGATGAAGTGCTTGTCTTGCAGGTATGAGGACCAAATTTGATCCCTAGAACCCCTGTATATAAGAAAAAGTAGAGTGCATGATTCACATTTGTGATCCCAGCCCTGAGAGGTTGAGACAGGCAAATCTCTAGAACCCACTGCCCGGCCAACCAGCCCAGGTGTCAAGGGCCAACCAATGAAAGACCCTGTCTCAACAAAACAAGGATAGTGCCTGAAGACAAAAGATCAACAGGTTGATCTTTCCCCAAGACAGGCAGACAGACAGACACACACACACACATACACACACACACACACACTCACTCACTCTCACACACACTCTCGCATACTCATGCACACACACAGACACGCAGTTGTGCACAAGGCACTTGCACACACATGCACATGCACTTGCACACATACTTGCACACACATGTACACACATATGAACATTTGCAGAAGCCTTCAACAGAATTTATCCTTCCACAATCCCTGTCCAGGATCCTGCCTGGGCTCTTTCAGCATCATTGCTTGCCATCAGCCCTGGCTGTGCCTAGAATTTCTAACCCCTCATTCCAGCCTTTACCCCATTGTCACGTAACATTGCACCTGAGCATCACGTCCTCCTTTGAAAGCCACTGCATCTTCTCTCTCATATGTGGAACCTATCCAATAATATGTGTGTAAACAAATATCCATGTAGGTACAGTATAACACAAAGAAAAGGGACCACAAAGACCCAGTGTAAGGGGGAGAGGAAGGACCGAGTGGAAGTTATAGGCGTGTGTTATGGAACAGGGTAGAAAACCACTCATCTGCCCAGTTTTAATCCTTTCAAGGAGTGTTTTGTCTGGGTGGTGGATGAGTGCATAAACCATATCTGACAGTGAAAGTGTAAAACCCAGTGTGAAGCTCCCAGCTTCAGAAGGACTATTCAAAGCATGTAGACGTTCACTGGGGTGGGCAGCCTGTGGGTCTGCTTAAATTTGATGCGTGGTGTTTATTTTATTTGCAAGATTTTTATGATAAAATTTCTCTTTAAAATAAGAAAACATTAAAGATACCAGTCTATATGACTAAAGACCAATGCTCAGTCCACTATGACGTCATACTGACGTGTTATGTTGTCTACACCCAGTCGTGGGTACCAGCCAGAGAACTCCATTGCTTCTTTTGGAAGGAACCGAATTCAGACTATTACAAGTGGAGCCACAAGCTTTGCATTTTACAGGGTATGGGAAGTCCTGAAGAATGAATTCAACTTAACTTAGCTTAACCCCCGGCTTCCAAAATTTATGATCTAGGCATCTTTTCTCACAGAAACCTTTTCATATCACAGCGAACACATTTGGGGGAATGTAACTCTTGTGAATAATTAATACTGCATTGCTAGCGCTGAATAACTCTTTGATTTTGAGACTTGCCTCTCTCTGCCTCCTCCTCATTAAAATTTTATTTTGTTTATTCTTTAATAGTTTTTTGAAATAGCAGCATATCCCACAAGAACCCCAGAATTCCTCCTTTACCATGTTATGATTTTAATATGGCTGTCTCTTTCTTCAGATTCGGCATTGAGGAAGGAATTAGATACAGGATGCACCAAGATGAAGCCTGAGCTTTAATGAGCATTAACAAATGCATGCATCTGTGAAATCTTCATTTAAGTAGTTGCAGTCTCGCATATTTATGGGATGTGGCATGTTGGTATCAACACCATGCATGTGTTCAACATGTAAAGATCAATTCCCTACTCTGCAGCTCCAGATCATACCGTTTTAGATTTATAACATGCAGTATTGTGTGATAATTTAGTATACTGAGGTGAAACCCATGTTCTGTCAATATACCGGAAGTCCGTGTGCCCCTTTCCAGGCATTGCTCCCCTCAGAAGCACTTGGACCCCTCTTCCAGTTGCCGCAGATTGCTTGGTCTAGAATCTCTGGAGAGTGTTCCAGAGTTCCCGCCTATGACTGAGGTTGTCACTTATTACAGTGCTCTGTAGATCCATCTACCCATGCGTATTTCAATAACGCATTCTTTTTTCTTACTGACTAGTATTCCACCACTGTATGCCTACTCAAACTTTAGTTATCTAGCCCCATGTTTGGGGATTTATTTTTATTTACTACAAAGAAAGCTGCTATGAACCTTGCTGTATATTGTGTGCATATATTTTTGTTTCTTCTGGATACAAGTAGAATTGCTAGTGCACAGAGTAGAACAGCAGAAAACCACAAAGGCAGTTGGGAAGAAGAACCTTTGCATGTTTCTAAAGCACTATTTTAGATGTCACTTCCCCCACACAGGAGGGACCTTCCAGCCACTCCACAAACATTTGTCCTCAATGTTTTAAGTTTTTGTAATAATTCTTTTATCTTTTCATCAGGATTTCTATGCCCACGACCGAACAATGGATAACATTATAAAATACCATGTGCCCATGTTTTAATATAAAGTGTGGAGAGCCTTCCATAACAAACAGTTTACTCCTGAGAACTTTAACCAGAAAGACTGCAGAATTCTAGGAATTCTAGGAATGTAGTGGAAGTCAAATATGCATCTAAATTTCAGTGACTCAAACCAAGTATTTTTTCAAACAACAATTGCTTAAGTCAATAAAGTTAGTAACTGTGTCGCCACATTTTTAATTGGTTTAATGCCATATTATTAGGAAAACACATGGCCATTCTCTAGACTCAGATCAAAATATTAATGTATAGGAATTTTCTTGATGCACTGATGTTCATGTGATCCCAAGAAAATAAACACAGTATTGAACAACCGGAAATCCTGTCACAGTGTGAGACCTTGACAGGACAGAAAGATGCTCCACCTCTCAGAAACTCATCAGGAAATGATCTAGAACCCACGCTGTGTTGAAGGTTCCAGATAGCATGAGGAATTGCAGATGGAGCTCTGCAGCATCCTCATACCATCTCAGGGTGTGGCTTCTCAGTCTGCACTGGGAGCTCCAGCCAGCAGCACCTGGGGTACCTAGATCCAGCATGGGGAGCCTCTGCTGAGGGAGCTCTGGTACCCGCTGGACTTTTTCTGGTACCCAACAGCTTCTGCCTGGGAGATGGCAGGAAAACTGGCTTGGGCACCACAGTCATCCGGTCTTTAAACTTATCTACATATTTAACTTAAAATCTCTCTTCTTCTAGCCCCCTCCCACCCTTCTCCCCCTGTATCTTTCCTAGAATAATAGAACAAAACTAACTAGCTAGCTCTAGTGTTTTACAGCCGGAAGCGGAGCAAAGCCAATGCTGACTGGTACTTTCTCTAGAATTTGGAGAATACTGAAATGACACTTTTTCCTCTATTCACTTTTTCATTGCATGTCTGAAAATTCTTTTCTTAGCTATTTGATTTCTCTTATTTGCATTTTATAACTTTCAGCATACAAATTCTGAACATGTTTTCTCAGATTTACACCAAAGAATGATTTTGTAAGAATGTGATTGTAATAATAATATACTTTCTCTTCATTACAGATTCATAGCTACTATGTAGAGATGTAATTAACTTTCATATTTTTATTTGTTCTTTGAGAAGGCTGTGCTATGTATTTTAATCATATCCACCCTCTTCTCCAACTCTTCTCCGATCCACTCCCAGTCTCTACCCACTCAACTTTGCCTCAGTTTTTTTTTTCCCTATCAAGGTGACCTGTCCATATAGTCTTGGATATGTGGTCTACACTCGTAAATAAAACAGAGTCTCCCTGTCCCAACATCTGCCATTGCCAATACTTCCTTAGCTAGCAGTAGAACTTCATGTTCACCCGCCATCGCCAAGCTGGGGGTTTGGTCTGGCTTCTACTTATACAGGTCTTGTACACGCCATCTAGTTGCTGTGAGCAACTGCCTCGGTCTCTAGTTTTCTTGTCGCCATCCATCACCTCTAGCTTTTACAGTCTTGCCACCTCTCCTCCCCAGTGGTCTCTGAGTCTTGGGAGAAAGGAGTGTGATATAGACATCCCACTTAGGGCTAAGTGTTCCAGAGTCTCTTATTCTCTGAGCCTTGACAAGTTGCAGAGCTCTGTGGTGATCCCAACTCCTGCAAGTAGATACCTCTCTGATTAGGGCTGAGAGATATATTAATCTATGGATACAATTATAAGCCATTAGCAGTAGGTTTACTACCACGTAGAACAATAGTAGTATGACCTATGACCATCTAACCACAGATTCTTGGAGTAACAATGATGCCAGGTATGGGTTTCATCTTGCAGACCACCAGGACTTAATCCAAGCTGAATGTGGTTGGATGTTCCTGTAGCATAGATGCCACTGTGTGGGCATCAGTGGGCGTGTCTTGCCAGGCCAGTCATTATTGTAGCTTCCACGAGTCACAGGTGGATCAGATTGATAAGTATGTTTCTCTTCTAGGAGCACCCATAGCACCTTCCAGCACTGTGGCAGCTAGCCAGTGAGGATGAAGCTTCCAAATCACTACCATACTCAAATACGTGTGGTCTACAAACTGGATGTCACAAGCAAATTCTGAAGGGTGTCTAACAGTGTTGGTTATAGCCTGTAATGTTTTGGGATCTATGGGACCTCACTGGTCAACAACTCCAAAAGAAGTGATCCATTCGTGGCATTGAACTTTTTTTCATTAGCCTAGTAAGAGCATCATCTGCCCTCTAAAGGGTAACTCCATTTTACCTCTTTTTCTGTATGTGTATGTAGGTATTTTAGGAAGCTTCTGCAGTAGTAGGTTTCCTATGTGTGCATGTATGTGCTTCAGGAAGCTTCTGCAGTATTCTGTTCCCTAGGACTTTTCGAAAAGCCTAGCGTTACTTATCTGTTCTTCCAGTCTCTCCTCCACATTGCCCTCCCGTTCACACTCCGACCTACCCGTTCCCCTTTAACACCTTATACCACTCTGTCCTGCCTTCCCCTTCGTTAACCACCCCCATGAGTCCTTACTAAGTTTATTAGTAAGATGGATACTCCAAACAAAGCACACCTATCTGAATATCCAAAGCTAACATCTATGCACGGGAGAAAGGCGAGCTGTGACTGTCTTTCAGGGACTGGATTACCTTACTCAGAAGGGTTGCTCTTATGTCCATCTCGTACCTTTCTTCCTTAATTTGCTGAATAATAAATACCACATTGTGTAAAGCTACCACATTTTCATTGCCTGTTCATCACGTGATGGACATCTAGGCTGTTACTACTTTCGAGTTATTGTGAATAGACAAGCAATGATCTCAGAGGGGCAGGAATCTTTCTGGTAGGATGCAGAGTCTTTGGGGTAGATGCTCACAAGTGGTATAACTGGATCTTGTTATAGGTCTGTTTTGTATTTTTGAGGAATCTCCCACTGATTTTTATAGTGGCCACACCAGTTCACACTCCCACCAAGAGTGAATAAAAGCCCCCTCTCCCCATATCTATACTGACACATATTGTCTTTGTTTATTTTTTTAGCCATTCTGACTGTGGGAAGGTGAAATCTCAAAGCACTTTTTAAGTTGCGTTTCTCTAGTCTGCTGGCTAGTTTTCTGTTATTCTTCCACAATCTAGAGCCATTTGGGAAAAGGGAGTTTCAATTGAGAAAATACCTCCGTACTGTTTGCCTGTACAGTCTGTAGTGCATTTTGTTGATTAACAATTGCTATGGGTGGGCCCATCACATTGAAGGTGGTGTCACTCCTAGAAAGGCAGTCCTAGATGATGTAAGCCATGGCATGAGCAAGTCACAGGGAGTAAGACAGGAGGAGTGTTGCTACATGGCCTCTGTATCAGCTCCTGCCTCTAGGTTCCTGCTCTGACCTCCTCTGATGATGGGCTGTTATCTGGAAGTGTAAGATGAAATAAACCCTTTTCTCCTCAAGTTGCTTTTGGTCATGATATTTTATCACCACAATAAAAACCTGAACTAAGATGCCAAATAGCAAAGAATGGTGGACACTTTTTAATGTGTCTCAGACATTGGCATTTCATCTTTTGTGAACTCGCTGCTAAGTTCCTGACTCACTTTTAGTCATGTGGTGTGTCTCTTGTTTCCTTGATGTTTGGTTGATTGAGTTCTTTATAAATTCTGATACTGGCTTTCTGTCAGCTTGTTTTTTCATTATGTAAGTTGTCTCCTCTTCACCAGAGTGATGGTATCCTTTGCCATACAGAAGTGTTTCGTTTCATGAGGCCCCATGATGTGTTGAATTTAATTGCTGTGTGATTAGTGTCCCATTGAGTGCCAAGGAGGAGTTCAAGCCTACTCACTGCTTTGTTCTCCAGGAGAGTCAGGGCGTCAGATCTCATGTGAGCCTTGATCCATTCGGTCTTGTGTTTTGTGCTGGTGAGAGATAAGGATTCACTTCCATTCTAGTACATGCAGCTGTCCAGTTTGATAAACAGCATTTGCTGAAGATGCTGCCTTTGCTCCAACATGTGTTTTTGGCCTAAAAATCATGAGCCTATAGAACTATGAGCTTCAATGTAGGTCGTCAGTTCTATTGCATTGGACTACAAGCTTGTTGTTATGCCAGCACCTTGTTGTTTATACTATTGTAGTTCCATAGAATACTTGAAATCTGGGATGGTGAGATCCCCAGCAGGATTTTCTTATATTGAAGGCTGTTGTTGTTGCTGTTGTTGATTGTTGAGTTTTTGTTTGTTTGGCTTTTGGTTTCATTTTCTGAGTTGTTTTAGTTATCCTGAGTTGTATAAATTTATACATAAAATTTAAGATTATCTTTTTTCAATTATCTAAAGAATTGCATTAGAATTTTGATGGGTATGGTGATCAGTATACTTTTAGTAGGATGGCCATTTTCACAATATTAATTCTAGAAGTCTTCTGCTATCTTCTTCAATTTCTTTTTTCAGTGCCTTAAAATTCTTTCATTGTACAAGATTTCCTTTCCTTGGTTAGAGTTAGTCCAAGATTTTCTGAAGCTATTACAAATAAGAAGCCCCCTGGGGTAATGGGATACGTGTGGTTATCTGGGATACGTGTGGCTATCCGAACAGTTGGGAGGCAGATGCAGGAGGGTGTTCAATTTGAAGTCAACTCATGACGCATACTGAGACCCTACCTCAAAATGTTAAGTACAGGATATAGCTCAGTAGAAGAGAACTTGCTTCACATGCCTGAGGCCCTGCATTCCATCCCAGCTCCACACGGGGGTGGCTGGTCTTGTGAGAATAAAAGCCTTTCTAGAACATTCCATGATGAGCTGAGCTTGGTGCTATTGCTGGAATTTTGCAACAGAGCTAAGAGGAGTTGACCACAAAGTGCGAACAGTGTGTAGAGACTTGTCCTTAGACACAAGGCCAAGTTCCAGGCCTCTATCCTGAGAGGCAGAGGAGTCCACACAGTTTCCACTTAAGAATTTGCTTTTGGAACTTGAAAATATCATCCCGAGAGAGGTAACTCAGTCAAAAAGAATGAACGTGACATGTACTCACTAATAAGTGGTTATTAGCCCAAAAGTTCAGAATTACCCAAGAGTCACTTCACAGCAACCATTGGGCTAAGCGTGAGGTCACAGATGGAGGAGTTGGAGAAGGGACTGAAGGAGCTGAGGGAGTTTGCAGCCCCATGGAAGGAGCAACAGTGTCCACTGGCCTGACCCCCTATGCTCCCGGAGGCTGGATCACCAACCAAAGAATACACACAGAGGGACCCATGGTGCTGGCCACATATGCAGCAGAGGAGGGTCTTGTTAGCCATCAGGGGGAGAAGAGGTCCTTGGGCCTGAGAGTGTTAGATGCCCCAGTATAGGAGAATGACAAGGAGGGATGATGAGAGTGGGGGGGTGGAGGAGGAATACCCCCATAGAGACAAGGGGAGGGGGGAGGGGATAGGGAGGTTCCAAAGGGGAGATCTGGAAAGGGGAAAACATTTGAAATGTAAATAAAATATGGAAAAAAAAGTATACTTTAAAAAAAAAAAAAAGAGTTTGCTTTTCCACACCCTGAATTTTTGAATGGGAAAAACAAAAAACAAAAAACCTTAATTTTTCAGGACAACCATTAAGAATTTTAAAAGTCAGGCAAGTTCAAGCGCAGCTCTGGGTTAGACAGTGGGGTATCTGTATCAAAATAATAGCCTGGGAAGGCTAAGTGATTAGGACCTCCTACCCCCTCTCCAGGGTTTTACTTGAAATGGTCATTGCTCTATGTAGTTGCGACCCTCCTGTATCCCCATTCCCAACACTGGGGGAAAATACTGCAAAAACTTAGACAAGCAGGGCCGTGTTTTGCTTTGTGAGGGATGTGGATTGAAAGGCCGTTCTTAGGTCTGTGGCCTGCTTGGAGGTAGCCTGAAACAATTTCTTGCACAGTAAAACATGGATCTCCAGATTCGGTCCAGCTGCCCAGTCGTCACTGCCCGGTAGTCGCGTTGGACACGTGTGAGGCCAGACCCCAGCAGCAGGGGTTAGAGGGGTCGCATTTGATGCAGTGGAAAGTGGGGCCGAGCTGGGTTAAGAGGCTTCTTGGCCTCTTGGAGGCCCAGTTCACACTTCCATGCTTGTCTGGGTTGAACGGGAGGTCAGGAGGTGAACCAGAGTTCACCCTGAGTTGACTGATAGCAGGGCTGTTGGGGGGGGGGGCATTTAGGCCTCGCCAGAGTCACTGGAGGTTCATCCTGCAATGAGAATGTCCTCATAGCAGTGGCTCAGTGATGGATGGACCCAGCCTGGACACTGCGTCTGCCCACCCCGGCTGTGCACAGCTGTGGGTAGCCCTTAGCAGATGTGGCTGGCCAGCATTCCTGGGGCACCAGCCCCAGGGCTTAGGAAACAGCAGAGGTATAAGGGATGATCGTGGGGTCACTAAAGCCTGGCTGATCTATTGATGAGTAGGCAAGAGAGGTGGTGTGGTAGTGGTCTCCATGCTCAGAGAGGCTGCTGGCTTCCTGGGAGGCAAGGACCACTTCTGCCCTGACTTCCTCCAGGCCTGTTGCTAAACGCACAGTGGTGACTAAGCTAGAAATCTTATAGGGAGAAGCAAATGGATGCTCACTTTGAAACAGATTGATCGAGAGAGAGAGAGAGAGAGAGAGAGAGAGAGACCAAACAACAAGTTGAAAAGGACCTGGGTTTCAAGGCAGAGATAGTTTCTGCCCCACACTACTTTGGAAGGGAGTTAAAAGTGGATAACAGGGGGTTGTTGTACACATTCTAACGAGAACTCCCACCTCTTAGTGCAAGCTCTGTGGGAAGACCTGCCTCCCTAAGCCCACTCCAACCCCCTCCAAACAAACTACAAATCACTCAGACAGTAGTCCTGAAATACTCAGCGTCGTTGTGATTTGAGATGGTTTAGCTGGATTGCTTTCTTGTTTGCTACTATTTTCCCAGACAGAAAAGATGACTCCAGACCAGGACTTCGACTGTGCTTGGTGTTGGGCAGTTCTGACCTAGTTGATCTTGGGCAAGTTTCCTGGGTCCACTGCAATCAATTTTGCAGGCTGTATTCTGCTACTGGATCTGAATGCGAGGCAAAAGATGCAGTTAATGTCTCCTATCAAAGTGCCAAGTATGCTGGAGGGGCAGCACTGAGAGCCTGGGGTGTTGTCCCAGGCATCATTTGAGCCCTCCCTGTCCTCACCCAGCCAGGGCAACAGCTGCAAATGTCATTCTTGCAGAAGTATCCTGGAGAGCTGAGAAAGATGAGGCCAGTGAATAGCAGGCGACTAGTTCTCTTGGCAGGGAACCAGCGGGTGCCTCCCCTGCACAGCTGCACTGCTTGTGTGCTGTCTGAGTCACCTTTGAGAAGCCTCCCTAATGGAAGGGTGCAGCTCTGGGCATCCCAAAGGTCTCAGGAACTCTCTGAAGTTCAAATACTTTCCAACATCCTTACTTATACGAAATGATTTGATAAGATAGTCTTCCAGACTGACAACTTCATTGTCAGCATTTGGATTTTAAGTGACAAAAATATGTAATAGTAAAAACAAAAATATCAATGTGTATTGATTTAAAAAAAAAAAAACGATTCAGGGATTGGTGTTGGAGAAATAAAGGATTTCTAGATGTTTTTCAGCCCATCATGGGCTTTTTTTTATTTTGAAAACATGATTTTTCATGTTTTGGTCTGTTTATCTGGAGAGGAAGCATTCTTGATAAGAAGCTCAGGCTGGCCTTGAACTTAAGATCCTCCTGACACCCAAACTTGTTGAACTACAGAAGTGGACCACCACTGATAGGAAAAAAAAAAACAAACCCATGCTATGGAGAGAGAGAGAGAGATTTCTATATTCCCCTAAGAAAAATTATGTTTTGGTTCACTGATTCCATCAACTGTTTTTTGAGCAAGCGTTAAGTGCTGAAAAGAGATATAAAGGTATAAAGCTAATATCTACCAGGAATTAGTTGAACCAATGAAATGGATAATAAACAAACCAGGAGACTGTAAAGGTCTAATATCATCAACAACAGAAATGACAAAGGAGAACATTCAAAGAAAGGCATGAACACTGTGTAATCAGAACAAAATCACACACTCACAGTACAAAACACTACCACTTAGATGTACAAAACATGACGTGAACCACTCTTAGGTGGACAAGAAAGTGATCTTCAAAAACAGGATAGAGATCACCCTGCTTATAACTTTAAAAGAAATTTAAAAGTTTGTAAAACGCCTAACACAAAACTTTGTGAATCCCAGCTACTTATGAACATTTAAGAAACACATAAGATCTTTTTAAAACATGAGAGGATAGCATTCTGAAGAGCTGGGGTTTACTCCACAACATAATTCAAGTTTAGAAACTGCTGACACAATTTATTCTATGAATTGCTAAAGAGATATGTTACACAAGCATTTCATCAGCCACCAGGACGAGTCACAGAATTTAACAGCTGGTTCTGTCTTTAATAATATATAATAGACACCTTAGGTGTCTAGCTAGGAAGACAGCTCAGGTGGTAACGTGCACACCAATACAAACACAAACACCTGAGTTTGGATTTCTATAACCCATGTCAAAGCTGATGGTCACCATACCTCTTTAGTCCTAGCACTGGGGTGGGACAGAGACAGAATCCCTGGAGCTCACTGTCTAGCTAAGGTGAGCCATGAGATCCAGAATCAGTGAGAGATCCTACCTCAAAAAATAAAGGTGGATACTGACTGAGGAGTAAGTAAGGAAATCAACCTTGAGCCTGTAGATGCATGCACAGCCCATACCCAGACATTTGAAAAGCCAAATAAGTACACACACGCACACATTCATGTACACACACTCAAAGACATGAGAATCTCCTAGACAATCCACAGAAAAGTCTTTAAAAGCCAATAGCAAATGTTTTATGCTAAAGGTTGAAATACTAACAGTGTTCCAGAGCAGTCAAGACTGTGGCAGGAAGGAGTAAATTCATCTTTTTCCTCCCCAATATCACTTTGGAATATCGGATGGGTAATTCTGGGCTGGTTACTTTTCTGTTGCTGTTATAAGATACCAAGACCAAGGGTAGCTGAAGAAGAAAGAGTTTATTTGGACTTAAAGTTTTCAGAGGAAGAGTCCATAAAGGCAGAGCAAGCATGGTAGCCAGGGGCCAAAGCAGGAAGCTGAGAGATCACATCTGCCGTCACAAACAAGAAGCAGAGAGAGAACTGGAAGTTGAACAAAGTTACAAACTCTCAAAGCCCACCTCCAGTGACATAATTCCTCCAGCAAGGCTGTACCACCTTCCTGAATAGCACCACCAACTAGGGACCAAGTGTTCAAATATGTCAGCCTATGGGAGACATTTCTCATTCATGCTATAATATATTCAGAGTACAATTATTTAAAAGCAAATTATCATCAGTGAGAGATACTTTTAAATATACTTTTATAATCAAGATTGTTCAGTAAAATGAGTAAGGCAAGTTAAAATACTATGGACTAGGAAAAAACCAAAAAACTAGAAAACAAATCGAAATCAAAACCCTATTTATAAAAGCCAATGGAAAACGTTACATTACCACACACAGACCCTTGCTTCACACCACACACCTCACACCACAGAAATTAGCTTAGAGTGAACCACTACATTGTAAAACTCTTTGAAGAAGAAGCATAGAAAGATGTATTTGTGACTTTGAGACAAAGGTTTCTTGGATAAACAAAGCACAAAGAATCAAAGAAAAACCTGACAAGCTAAACTCAAAATCTTTTCACATCCAATTATGGCATTAATAAAACTAGGCAAGCCGCACACTTGGGAGAAAACAGTCACAGGGCATGTGTCCCGAAAAAGATTTGGATGCAACGGAGTGTATTAGAGATTCTGAGCATAGTGATCCACACCTGTCTTTGGCAAGATGACTTAACCAGTGAGACGGTCTCTTGAGGGAAAGAACGGAGGGAGGGAGAGAGGGAGGGAAGAAGGAAGGGAAGGGAAGGGAAGAGAAGAGAAGGGAAGGGGAGGGGAGGAAAAGGGGGAGGGACGGCAAAGGAACAGAGAGTGAGGGAAGGAAGGGGCGGGAAGGCTAGGGAAGGGGTGGAAAGGCAAGGGTGAGACTTACAATTCAGTATTGAAGAGAGAGGTGGTACAGTAAAAAAATAGGTAAGGAATAGCATCAGAGGAGATGGACAAAACAGGCAGTGACTGCATGAAAAGACTCTCAGCATTACAAGAGAAATAATAAATTAAACCAATACGGAACCATTTAGTATCCACTAAGGATGCTACCGTGGAAAGGTGAGCCGATACCAACTTTTGATGAAAATGTGAACAACCTGATAGCTTTATACGTGGATGAAGGGGATGCCAATGATGTAGCCAGCTAGAAAATTATTTAGCAGCTTCCAAGGGAGCTAAGTGAAAATTTATCTAACAATCTATCAATTGTGCCCCAGAGGTAGTATGAGAGAGATAAGGTGAGAAGGCATGTTCCCACAAGTATGTGTGCACTACATTCATGGCAAACAACTGCACAGCAGGAGATGCGTTGGTGTGTATGCAAAGACACTATGTAGAAGCATAGTACAAGCTGTAGAGTGGACAGACTTTCCAACTGTTCCACAGGAAGTAGGCTGGCGACAAGAGACCGCTGACTGTATGCATGCCTGTATGAAGAGTCAAGGAAGGCAAGTTGGGGAAAGTAAATTAGTGGCTGCCTGGGGGTGGTAGAGGTAGAGATCACACTTGTGGGAAGATGTCCTCAGACTGAGCGGTAAGGGTAGCTTCCCTATTTGGCAAGTGTACTAAAAATTCCTGGATTGTACACTTAACACAAGTGAAATCTGTGTTGTGTAAACTGTACTCACATACAGCCGTTATACAAAGGGGCCATAAACTCGTCTTTAACCACAATTGAGCAATGCGGAAAACCATTGCCTTCACTGGGAGCAAATAGGACATCTGGATTGAGTTTCATTTTTGTGTGTTTATGTATTCGTCAGTGCTACCAAGATATGGGATAGCAAGACCCCAGGGATCAGAGAAACAGTCAAGTTCTTGACTGCTGCATTGGCTAATTCTTGGTGCCAGGCAAGTGACTGAGAATCAAGCTGAAAGCACAGCCCAGGTGCAGAAAATTCTGGAGAGGATTTGGTATTCACAATGTAGGCTCCAGAAAACCTTGATTTTACTCCTAAATGGAATTTAAGAGATTAAGATGGTGACAAAGGGGGCCAGTGAAATGGCTCAGCACCTTAAAGCACTTGTTGCCAAGCCTGAAAACTTGAGTCCCTGGGATTCACAGGTGGTAGTAGAGATCCACTTCTGCACATTGTCCTGTGACACACACACGTACGTGCGCACACACACACACACACACACACACTACTGAAAGAAGAAAGGCTTGGAGAAAACGGTTCAATCTCTCAAGAGTTCCCCATCAAGACATTAGCAATAGTATGTGTGTGTGTGTGCTTGTGCGTGTGTGTGCGTGTGTGTGTGCGTGTGTGTGTGTGCGTGTGTGTGTGTGCGTGTGTGTGTGAGTGTGTGTGCGTGTGTGTGTGTGTGTGTGCGTGTGTGTGTGTGATTTTGATACATTTAAACTCTCATAAAAGTGGCGGTAAAAAAGACACATGTTGTCCAGCCTCACCCTTCACTAGGCTTCCCATAGTGCCTTGAGACACCTCTGGCCTCTGGCAGCTCAATGCCACCTACATCCCATTTGCCTCTTCATGAAATGTCTGCAGACATGAACATTAACTTTTGAAAGCTTAGTGTGCCCATTAAAGTTAAGAAGTTATGGTTGGTGAAACAATTGCCTAAATAGCAAGCTTGTGCCATCTGTGTTCCAGGACACAGTTCATATTCCGCAGTGAATCTGCCTCTGCGATGTTCCCCGTGTCTTCCTTGTCTTCACTGACTGTGACTTGTTTGATGAAACTCATCAGTTAATGTTCAGGATGTCTCTGGTGTGTGGATAAACTGTGGTTAAACTTAGGTTATGCATTTGAGGTAAAAATAAGATGGAAGTGACATGTTCTTTGTAATATGTTGTATTGATGATCGAGATGCTAAAATTTCTTACTCTTAGTGGTATGACCTTGGCTCCTTACTGGCCTAACTCATTTCTCAGCAGAAAAATTAAGATTTCTTCTTCTGTGGCTGACAAAAAACTTGGGAGTTTTTGAGTATGTCCAAATGTTCTGTCTCTTTTCTACAAACTTTTGACAAGACATCTATGATGGATCCATCAGTAGATAAATCCCTGCATTGTCACCGTGAACCCTTTTTGTCACCATGAGCTTGTCTAGGGGCCCTTTTTCTACCACCTTGATTCCATAGATGTTTGTTCATTTTAATTCTTCTGGGAGGAAGAATCCTCACTTCTCTCCCATTTATTGTTACTCCTTTATAGATCAGCACAGACTCATGAATATTTATTTGATCCTGTGGGTTTGTTCCCTGCTCAAGTCATTTCTACCTCAACCATTGGGAGCATGGTCAGGTTGGCTCTGTGCCTTCGGATGCCTCCATGTCAGGAGCTCCTCTTTGTCTCCTAGGTCATGTGGTATCATGTCCCTCTTGTCCCCTTTTGAAGGACTGTTCGAACCTTTTACAGGAGATGGTGTTTGGAAGGCAGGATCTGGGTTGGGCATATTCAGTTATGCTGAGTAAGTAAGGAGAAAGTCAGGGAAAAGGAATTACTGTCACATATCAGTCAGTTTCTTATAAAATATTACCTAATTTAAATGCACATTTAAAAGTCTATGGCATTTTCAAGCTTTTATAATTTGTAATATGTTCCCAGTATACACTCATGCTCAATTATACTTCTACAATATTGCATTCTTTTTCCTCACGTTGGCCTACGAATTGCTGGTGAACAATTTTAACATGAGTTAAAGAATATTATCAATGAATTTTACCATACACACTTTCCAAAACCCACCTCCAGAAGGAGATACCTTAAAGTAGGACCCTAAAAATCTGAGCGGTTTTGTGGGCAATCCTATTCTCCTTTGTGCTTTAGTCCCTGGAATGAGAGATCAGAAAGAGAAGGGAATGAATAACCTTCATAATGGGGTGGGGGTGATTTCCTTCCAGGTCAAAAGTTATGGTACAATTTATGATATATTCATGCATATTAAGTTTCACCACAGAGAACACATAGGTACAGTTGAAATATCAGATAATATAAATGAGATTTCAGTGCAGAACAGTATTTTTGAGATCACCACCTAGTCTCACCATGAAATAAGAAAACTCTGATGTATCTACACTTTCTACCTCTCTTCTTCCCATTGCACCTCCAACGCTTGGCAGAAGTTTTCAAGAAAAGCCTTCTGATAAAGTTTAAGATAAACTTCATCTTAGTCAAGGTAAACCCTCCATTGTACCAAGGTGCATGTTTTACTCTCCTATTATTTTCTAATTTTATTCATGTGCTTCTAGCTTTCTTCCCTCCGAATCTGAAATCACTATCACTGCTATGTGGTATCTGGCTGTGCTAATTTGAAAGTCTTGTGACAGATTAATATTTATTTATGTGCAGTGTATGCCCGTGAATGTGCAAATGTATATGCCCATGTGTGTTTATACAGAGGTTAAAGGAGGAACATCCAGCATCTTCCTCTATTGTTGTCTACCATATGGCCTTGAGACAAATTCTGACTTCAAAATTCATGATACACATTACTTGGGGAAGAAAAATGGAACGAAGTAGCTGCAGGGGATAAAGCCAACCAGCCATGTGAGACTTCAGGTAAGTGGCCGCTGGCCACTCCCCCAATGGGCCAGAGGAAGCAAGGGAAGAGTGCCCAGTCTTTGCATTTGAAAATTAATTGATGTGTGTGTGTGTGTGTGTGTGTGTGTGTGTGTGTGTGTGTGTTCCATTCTCTGACCAGAAATAGCTTCTAGGCCATGTGCAAGTGTGGCCCACCAGACACACAAAGCAGTATAATGAAAACTCACCATCTACACCCAGCTCCAGGCTTGGTTAGAAACCATGTCTCAAGGGATTAATAGAATAAGGGATCTCACTCTTCTGGCTTTCTCACGTGTATAGGACTATGCAGTAACCCAAACCAGACATGCGTGCACACATGCTCATGCTCACTCACACACAGTTTAACTAAAACTTACGAACAGACAATTACTCCCTAAGGAAGGACAGTACCCCTGTGATGACAGGATCCATTCCTGACTGTTTTCCCCAGGCCACATCTTAGTTTTATCCTCTGTATTTACACTCTGTATTTACACATTTTCTTTATGTGTAAAAAGAATAAAAAGAATCTGTCTTAGTTATTTTTTTCTATTGTTGTTACAAATCACCATGACTAAGGCATCTTATAAACAAATGTGTTTCAAAGTCCATAATGGCAGAGAAAAACATGACCATGAAGCTGTTCAGTGCTTACAACTTGATCTGTCAGCAAGGGGCAGAAAGAAACATATTGGAAATGGGACAAATCTTTTGAAACATCAAAGCCCACCCCCAGTGACACACCTTCTCCAACAAGATCACACCTCCTAATCCTTTCTAAACAGTTCCACCAACTGGGGATCAAGATTCAAAGCTTGTGGGGCCAAAACCACCACTCGAATTCCCATAGGTACAGGATCAGACCAAAATGCACAGTTCATTTCATCCAACTTCAAAGGTCCCCAAAGTCTTTCATTCTCGACACTATTTAAAAGTCAAAAGTCCCTTCTGAGACCCAAGGTGATAAGCCAAAGTAAAATACAAACTTTAACATACACTGCCACAAAACTTACATTACCATTCCAAAAGGTAGGAATGGGGGTATACTGGGGAAAACTGGACCACTTCAAATCTTGTCATCATTGTCTGCTGTCAACACACTTCTTGCTTTAGGGCTGGTTCCACTCCTTGTGTGCAGCTCTCCTTGGCAGGTATCCCACAATTCTGGAACCTCTAATACTTTGGGGTCTCCAACACAATCACTTCACTTTCACATCTTCATGCATTGGCTCTCAGGGCTTCTTGCCCTCTTGAGGCCTTCATGCAAGGACTGCCTTAGTGCACATTATCTGTCCTTTGTCATGGGGGAAGGTTCCACAGCCCCTTCACTCCTGTATCCTCTGTGACTGTGAGCCAGATGCATGTGGATGGCATTGTCTAGCTCCACTGCCTGGTTGGCTGGAGCCTGGCCCTCCTTGAATCACACTTAAAGAAGCTTTCCTTTGTTGTTTCTAATTAGTATCCAATTGCTGTTCTAGTCCAGAATTCCAGAATCTTCCACATTCGTCAAAATAAATAAGTAAACAAATAAATAAAAATAAATTCCCACTTGGTTGGGTCTTATACAATAATAGCCTACTCCCTGGTACGGACTTATGTCTTAGTTGCTTTTCTTTTTCTTTTCTTTTTTTAAGCTGGATAAGTAATTATTTTATTACATCTAATTTATTTTTTCTTTTTTTATCATTATTTTTAATGTATTTTATTGGATATTTTATTTATTTACATTTCAAATGTTATCCCCTTTCCTGGTTTCCCCTCCTCAAACCCCCTATCCCATCCCTCTTCCCTTTGCTTCTATGAGGGTGCTCCTACATCCACCCACCCACTCCTGCCTCACCAACCTAGCATTCTCCTACGCTGGGGCATCGAGCCTCCACAGAAACAAGGGCCTCTCCTCCCACTGATGCCCAACAAGGCCATCTGCTGCTACATATGCAGCTGAAGCCATGAATTATTGTGATAAAACACCATGACCAAGCAACTTACAGAAGAAAAGGGTTTTTGTGGCTTACACTTCCTTAGGCACAGGAGTCCACAACCATCATTATAGGAAACATGTTCAGCAGCAAGCAGGCATGCACTGGAGCAGCATCTGGAAGCCCACACCCCAATCCATAAACAGGAAACATGGATCCCACTGGGAATGGAATATGTCTTTTGAAACCTCAGGCTCATCCCCAATGACACACTCCCTCCAACAAGTCCACACTTCCAAAATAGTTCCACTGACTGGTGAACAAGCATTCAAATGGATGAGCCTGTGGAGACCACACTCATTCAAACCACGATGAAACTGGAGAGACGAAATCCTCCACTTTTAAGGCTTTCCCCAAACACTGCTATCTTCCCTATTCACAGGTAAGTCACTAGCATCTTAGGAACTTGACTAGTGTTTTTAAGAATCCAACATATTTTCATAAGAAAACAAAACAAAAACAAACAGAAAAAATATTTTCTCTGATTCACATATAAATAATCTCACATCAACATCCAGAAATTTGGCAGAATCTGGTTTAAATACATTAGAGCAGCTGGACATTGAGCAGCTTCCCCACGGGCTTTGAAATTCTGATGATGGGTCTCTAACATGGAAACAAACGTTGCTCTTATGGTTTACAGTATCCACCAGGCTTGGGATGGCATAGCTAGCTTTTCAAAGCTTTAGGTGCACTGATTTACAAAAACCGAACAATGGCTTGAGTTTGGTGTCCTCTCATGTAAACCCCAGCTCATAGTACACCACTCATGAAAGCAAAACACTAAGTGTGTAACTAATTAACCTGCTACACCTGAAAACTTCCCAGAAAGTCACCTAATATAAGATTGCAATCACTGTTTACAAATTCAAGCTTCCTTACCATCTAAAATACAGTGAAGGGGAAAATTAAATATTTCTCTCTCTCTCTCTCTCTCTCTCTCTCTCTCTCTCTCTCTCTCTCTCTCTCTGTGTGTGTGTGTGTGTGTGTGTGTGTGTGTGGCTTTTCTGTTGCTATGATAAAATACCCTGACAGAAAGCAAGGTATGGAAAGGGGGTTTATTTTTGTTTTAGTTAGAGGGGATACAGTCCATCATGGCTGAGAAGACATGTCATAAGCCCAGCCTGGAAGTCAAGAAGCTGACGGATCACATTTTGTCCATACACAGGAAGGAGAAAAAGAACAGGAAGTGAGACTGGGCCATAAAACTTCAATGCAATGACATGCTTCCTCCAGCAAGGATCCAATGCCTACAGAATCCCTAACCTTCACAAATAGCACCAACAAGTGCAGATCAATGTTTAAATACCAATACGGGAATTTATCAATCAAAGCACAGCATATAATTTACATCAGTTAGAGAATCATGGTTTTATACTCTCCTTATGCTCTATCTTTGTGAAACTTAGTATTTTTCTTAGGGTTTACTGCTATGAGCAGACACCATGACCAAGGCAAGTCTTATAAGGACAACATTTAACTGGGGCTGGCTTACAGGTTCAGAGGTTCAGTCTGTTATCATCAAGGTGGGATCTTGCATCCAGGCAGGCATGGTGCAGGCAGAGCTGAGAGTTCTACATCTTCATCTGAAGGCTGCTAGTGGAAGACTGACTTCTAGGCAGCTAGGGTGAGGGTCTTAAGCCCACACCCACAATGACACGCCTACTCCAACAAGACCACACCTCCTAATAGTGCCACTCCCTGGGCCAAGCATATACAAACCATCACAGTATTATTATTGGATAACTTAGTTAGGATTTCTATTATAGAGCTATAGTTTCCACATCAGCAGAATACACTCAGTCATCTTCCACTACATGTTTATGTATCTGTTAACCCATGTAAGCATGTGCCTATGTCTGCTATCTGTCCCAAGGGCATAAGCAGCTACCTTGAGGTACATGACAAATGCATCAGCAGTCACTTTGAGACCACTCAGCAGTAGTCACCTGTTGGTTCATTACAGCAAGGGAAGCAGAAGGAAAGACACATATGCTAGGATGGCAAAGCTGTTCCAACAGGTGAGGAAGAGAGATGGGGCAGAGCAATAGAAAGAACAAAAGGGCTCCACCAAGGGCTTAGCAGACTGCAGCCATAGAGGCCCAGGATAGCTGGTGTTTGAGCCGGGTTGACCTCCTAGGTACTACTGAGGTGAAAAGGGTCACGGTCCAGGATTCCACACAGCCAGCAATGAGAAGACACCTGGTTCAATGTGGTCCAAGAAATAAATACCCAGACTTCTCAGTGATTCGACAAGACCACCAAAACTATGACTGACACTCAGAGAAAAGGTGATTTCCTTCCAGTGGTTCTTTGCACTTAGTTCAGACTAAAATGATGGAGTGGTTTTAGAAAATGAAAATTTCCTCAATAAGGATCATTCACAGATATTTCTAGCATTCTTTCTGCTTTTAAAAATATCACAATGAAAGCTTTGTTGTTTTTCATAATGTATGGTTTAGGTTTGGAATCTTTTTCTTTAGTTTCCAGATTCTAAAATTCTACATTCGTGTTTATGTGATCACATATCTGCTAATAGGACTCAGTGTCACATAAAACTTTCCCTGCTGTCTCCTGCCTTGACACAGGATAGCTTTGTTTTGGGGATACTCCCTTTCTGGGGCAGAACCTTACTATATGGATTGAAACCTGCTACTTTGAAGCTGCTGCCATCCCAGAGCCTTGACTTGTATCAAACCATGATGTGTCATAAATCAACATGTGGGCTGCACAGCCTTGCATTTTTTCTGTGGCTTTAAACATGTATATAATCATAGGTGGGACATGGGACTTTGGGGACTCTGTGATTTTGGGGTTGTTAAAGGGCAGGACAGTGTTTTAGAAACCTATATGCTATAGTTCAAGGTTGGAGGAGAATTCACTGAACCTTTAATGTTTGCAGTCCTGGTTTTCCTGGGAAATGTGTTAATCTTCCCCTTGCTGATTCTTAACCCTTAGAACCATCCCTAAGATCCACTGAGTTGTTGGGCAGACCATGACCTTATCTTTCTTTTGGCCATTAGACACAGATACAGAATTCACATTAGATCACCATCTTAACATTGTCTTCAAATGGAGACAAAAGCACCCTTTGGTTGACACAGACAATCAGAGAGAATTTGCCAACAAGCTCCATAAAGCTGAATATAGCTCCCTGGGTTCCTGCATGAGAGAAGGTACCATTTCAATTATTATTAATATCGAATTAAGGCAAATTAACTTTGGGAAAAGAGGAACTAATTGGAAGCAGGTCCCACAGGCTCTCCAGTTACTCTCTGTCTTGCAGGGCAGGACAAACAAAATGTCCAGGTTGACATGGAGAATGTGAGAGTCCAGACACTGACCTGAGCTGACGGAAGCGTCCACATTGTCCATTATTCCAAAAGAGCAGGTAGGTTGAAGTGGAAACTTAAGGGTTCTTTGGAAAATCGGTTAGATGGTGTTTTGCTGGGGCAAACTGGTAAAGGAGCATTTAGCTGAAGCAGACACAGGAGAGGATGTTCTGCTAAAGCAAGCCTGTGAAAGGACACGTGGTGAAGGAGTCTTTGCTAACAACATGCATGTATTGGTCTGCCATACATTGCAAAGTTGAGCTGCATTTGTCGGGACTCCATAGAGAGAAATGCACCAAAAAACTTCTGGTGGTGTGCTGCAGCTTTTTTTGGCTCTTCCTCGGACTCGGGCTGATTGGCAGAGTGATGTCGGCTGAGACAGACACACTTGCTAAGAAAAGACCCATGCTGAAGCAAGATCTGTGGATGATGCTGAAATCCAGGATGGTATCTGTAGATCTCAAGCTAGATGCCAGTGCCACTGCTGCTAATTCATGTTTGCTGTCCTGACTTAACTGAACTGGACTGCTGGTGTATCTGTGAAGTGTTTGCGAGTGGATCGAGCTGCCGCTGCTGAGCTGTGAACTGAACTGTTGCTTTCTAGACAACACGGATGGGAGTTGCTTCAAAGAACCTTTCTAAACAGGTCCACTTCCCCTCCCCATACCTTTTCTTTCCCACGACCTCTGGTGGGTGGCGGGCTACAAGGAAGGTTAAAGCGTTTAAGAACCGTCACTAAAAATAGGATTCGAAAAAAGTTGAAGTTACAGTGGGCACTTTAGTCATGACTGAATAGCTCAGGATTGTGACTCCTGTGTACTATGCTCCAACCATTGTAGCCAGTGTAATCACCTCTGCCAGCCTTTCTGTGTTCTGCAAGGAAGCAAATGAATGCACAGCTTTAGCTAGATTTAACTGCCTTTCTCACTTACCTACCACAACCGAGTTTCTATCCTTGTGGACTTTGGCTAACATCTGCAACCTCTCACAGTGCCTCCTCCTTCTCCCAAACCTATAGGCCAGTCCCAGGGATTGGTGGAAGTGGCCTGCTGCTCAGAGTATTTGTCGTTCTCTCTCTCCCTCTCTCTCTCTCTCTCTCTCTCTCTCTCTCTCTCTCTCTCTCTGTGTGTGTTTATGTTTAAGCGTTTTTGTTTTGTTTTCTATCAGTGATTAGAGGAATAAATTTAATATAGAGGAGAATGTGAACACACACCCTCAGAATTGCGTTGAGGATGTTTTAAAAGTGTGGGGGGGGGGGGGTGCACATGCATGCAGTGACCTCAGAGGTTGGGGGTGATGGATCTCCCTGTAGCTGGACCTGCAGGTGGTTGTGAGCTGCCAGAAGTAGATACTAGGAACTAAGCTCAGGTCCTCTGAAAGAGTAGTACATGCTTTTAACTGCTGAGCCCTGTCTCCAGCCTCCACAACTGCTTTTAAATGCTAGACCCCTTCTCCAAGGCTGCCACCTACTTCTCAGACAGGGCCTGCCTTCCCATCATGCCCAGCCCTCCCTTAAGTCTCTTCCTACCCACATCCCACACCAATCTTTTGTTCTGAGGGCAAATCACAACTCCCAGTGTGTTCCTCAGCTATCCCTGGTGTAAAATACTCCAATTTTCTGTGTGGCCAGCCTCTTTAGTTGCAGATTAAAAACAAAAGATATGGCCAATAATACTCATAAAATACTGCGCTGGTTCGATGTTCTCCCTCGGGTTCACGGCAGACACAACGCCCTAGCCGTATATCACTCAGAAATGTTTTACTGATCTTCTGGAAATATGTCATCGTTTAGGAGTATTATATATCTTTCTAAAATCACTCGAGATTTACGATGGTGACTTGAATTTCTTCAGAGCGATCCGCTTCACACTCGTGAACACAAAAGAAAAGGGAAGGATTGCTGTTTTTAGGAATTTGGAACAATGGTTATGAAGGTGCCAGGAGTCAGAGTATGTCCTGTGATTAGAGACAAAACAAATGAGGACAGACGGACCCCACTGGATAGAGCCCTCCAAGACTGAGAGGGAGCCACTCCACCAGTCTCCTGCCGGATATCAAGTCATCCACCCACCTGTAATGAACTGTGGAATTTCAGGTTTTACCTAATCTCATCCATCACTCAATGGCTAGTCCCACCTTGAGATCCCCTGAAGGTTTGGGGAATGGTGATTTCAAACTAAATCTCTTACCAAGGCTGCTTTTTGAATTACTAAAAAGGCACAGGGGTCTGGAGGGATTTGCCTCTCAGATGGATAAATCTTCAGGATGAATGGAAGGGATGTGTAGAAAGCTTTAACCAACAGACAGGTCTGCAATAACCTATCAGAAAAAGTAAGCGCCTGAAAAATGTCCCTGGTGTGAGACCTCTGTCAATGTTAGCAATGCCACCAACCCATCCGTCCCCTGCACCAGGTTTCTGTGGAGTCTGGGTAGGGCATCCATCAACATAAATGGGCCCAGAGTTCAGAGTGCACCAGTTCTCATCAGGACATGGAGAAGGTTGAAAGGACCGCTGTTGCCATTGGAGACCAATGACCCACGGATTCCAAGGCTTGCCTAAGATAACGGTGGTGTAGTCAGCACCCATAGAATAGATCCCTGCCTTAGAGTTGAGTGGGTGTTGGGAGCCGCCTGAGCACCCACATCCGCCATTACAAGATGGCGCCTACATTCGGCCGAGGACAAGTTGTAAACAGGCTAGTGCGCGGGACAAGTGGGGGCTTTCCTCATCAGCAAGACACCAGCCTTCCCAGGAAATGTTCAAGTCTGTTGTTTACAATGGGAGGTGCCTGAAATGAGACCCATGCACCACACTGGGAGACCAGAATGGACGAAAGGATTTGACCCAGGATTAGGTGACCCAGGTTCTCATCTGAGCCTGGCCTTGTCTGGAAGAATCCAAATAAACCATGCTCCCTCTTGCCTGCCAGTAGCTGCTCGCCTGTGCTCAGTTTTCTTCTGGAGGAAACCCTGAAGATTGAGCATTATACCCCAAGAAAACTACTGTGTTTAGCATGTGAGCAAGGCTGCTCAAGGGGTAATGGGACACTTGGGGACAGATACTATCAATAAACCAATGACACTCAGACCCGCATCCCACTCCCTTCCTTGTCCAGTCGCTTGTTTTATAGGTTCCCTGATGAGATAAATACTAGCCTAGTTCATTGGGGACAGAATTAAGGAGATGCTGAAGGTGAAGTAAATGTTGGATGCATTTTTCCTAATAACTCAGTACAAGTACCTACTTAAATGGAGAAATATGTTCAGCATCCAGGCCTCCAGAGGGTCAGAGAGCATCCTATTTTTTACTTAATATGTTCAGTCTTTGTATTATATCTTGTGTCTGTGACTATCTGCTTCATTTTGAAGGGCAAGGTAAATGAGGCCGTCTGTAGTTACTTGTTCACAGGCCATAACTGTGAGCCATGCTCATTTTCCTAAGAAGGAATTAGGGGGTGTACAAATTCTAGCTAGTTTTGGTGTCTACCTTGCCAGCTGACTCAGATGGCTGAAACCACCATCTTCAACAACTGCAATTTGTCCCCTCACCACTTGGGGAGGTCCTACTTAGAACCTGTAGGCAATTGGAGCCTTCCTTGTTCAATACTTTAAAGCCCAGCTATGGGGATAACTCAGTAAAGTGCTTGTCTCCCTGGAAGATTGTCTTGAGTTTGAGTCTCAAGAACCTACACATTTTTAAAAGCTAAGCAAGATAGCATGCACCTGTATTCCAGGTTGATGGTTTACAAGTGGAAAGCTTGAAACAGGAAGATTCCTGGGGTTTTCTGGCCAGCCAGTCTAGCCTACTTAGTGAACCTTCTGTCTCAAAAGAGTTGGGTGGGATTCCTCAGTATCTGAGGTGGTCCTCTAGCCTTCACATGTAGGTAGGCTGGAAGCCAGCAAACCCAGTGATCTTTCTGTCTCTCCCTCCTTCAACACAAGGGTAATAGGCACATGTAGCCACACTTGGATTTTTTATTCTGTGGGTGCTACCATTTGTACAAGTTCCATGAGGGTGGAGGTAGGAAGTATTCCATAACGTCTTCTTTCTGGATCTCGAGTGCCCAGGCACATAAACACTGTTTGGTGACTATGGTCTATATCACACCACCCTTGTGGAGGGCAGAGTGGTGACCACTAGAAGGGTGAGCATTTTGAGGATTCATAAGCATCCCCAGTGTACACAGCTCATCCCTTCTTGTAGTGAGAATGCTGTTTTCTTAAAAACCCGTGGTGTTATATGATTATGCTTTTGTTTTAATCCCAGGTGTGAGATATGAGGCTGCTTCAGGTCGCCCACAGCCACTAACTATGATTGTCTCATGCTCATGCTAGAAGGAGATGACTTTTGCCAGCTGTGGAGAGTTTACACTTGGAATGCTGAGGATTCTGGAGAGGGTATAAATGGTGAAGCCCTGAGAGAGCCTGTTGGCATTCCCCTCTGCTGTAGCTGGTCCCTGCTGCTGCATTTGCTATTGCTGGATTGCTGGGTTGCTGGTTTGAGACATTCTAAAGATTGGACTTGCCCCAGGGAACTCTATGCTGCTAGTCAACAGGAAATAATCTAAAGAGATCTATGCCCACTCTCCCCTCTAACCTTCTTTCTCTCCAACCTAGTGTTGGGGGTTAGAAGGCATTATGGTGGAAAAAAGTTTGGAAGGGTGGTAGATATAAAAACCTAATAAAGTAGCCCCCCAAAATACACCTACACCCTGTTCATTCATCATGGTCAGCATGGTGAGTGCTGCAGGTACACCTAACATCAGCAACATGGCGAAGCATACTTCAGTACATCAATGCCCCTTTGCATCTGGTCTAAATGATGTCACATGACACTCTAGATACAGAAAAGCCTGAAGAAGGAGGGGAGAAATGACAAGAAACAGATTAACATAAAAACTGTGTGCAACAAGGGGTTACAACTCCAGTGTTTCAGGGGCAGAGGAGGCACTGTCAGGATTCACTGTCTAGTGGTTCTGCCAATGCAACCAGACCCCTGTCATTGGGAGACCATGTCTCAAAAGACACGTGGATTACAATAGAGAAAGACAGCCTCTGGCCTTGACATACACATGAATACACAAACACAGGCTTACAACCACAGGAATATATGTACACACACACACACACACACACAAACACACACACACACACACCTCTAAGCATTTATCCATTGACAATGTATATATAACATTTTGGGGTTTTATGTATCAAAATATTTTAGGATGGTTTGGAACAGATTCCAGTTTGTTTAAGGTAGTTAAGAATTTATTCATTCAGCAAATTCTAAGAAAATTCTGGTTAATGGGATGGGAGGCAAAGAGGACACTAAGGACAAGAGTAATAAAAATATTTTTAAAAGTATGAGCAGTATTTTGACAGGCCCAGAGATTGTTATGCCGAACGGAGACGAGTTAGCAAGGAAGAAAGGGCTGCTTTGTGGCACAGCAAGAACTGGAAAGTCCCTGCTTTGGCAACAGAACTGATCAAATAAAATTATTTATTTATCTATAAAATTTTATTTAAAAATGTGTTCGAAGGTTTAGAGAATTCCTAAGACAATTGTAACTCCTATATGTTATTCCTCCAGATTAACCAGTTTCCATTTTGTGACAGATAGACATGCCCGGTATCCCCACCTCCCACTCCTTCCCCTCACCCCCAGACTGTTGAGAGTAAGCTGGCAGCATGGTGTCCCTTTACTCCTAAGCCCCCTAGCCTATGTGTTCCCAAGGCACCAGGACCTTTCCTCCTGCACAGCAGCACAGTTGTCATACTCAGAGCAAGCAATGATGATGGCTTATGATTTCTGCAACACAGTCAGGATTTAAGCTGTCACTCACTCTGATAATGCCCTTTTGACACCTACCAGGATCCTAGGAACCAATTCATTACTCCATTGCTCCACTGCTGAACTTCCTCTCTCAGATCCGGGGTACTGTCTGCTTTCTGTTTCCATTTAGAAGCTCCACAGTTCACTCTGACTACAGATGCTCCTGCTCAAGAGGCTGGCGACACCAGCCACAATCAGCTTGTGGACCTTCTTTTTGTGAGGATTTCACAGAAGAATGTGACCTTCTCATTGCATCCTATAGCCAGCCAAAAGCATGTGGCTCTCCTACAATCAACCATACTAGATTGACTACTAGTCAAAATGGAATGGCTTGGCATTCTGAACTGTGAAGTTTTGTCTTTCCATTTGTAATCAATAAAGTGATTGGGGGGAGCAGTTTGAAGACTCCCTCCCCCATAGGGGACCTGATTCCTGCTCATACTGTGCATTTCCTCAACTTAATATTATATTCTGTCCATTCAGCCACTGGTCTTATTTCAGTTGCACGTTCTAGAGTTCCCTATATTTTCATACTTTCCAAGCTGAGATTCCCAGCCTGTCTGCTTATATTTTCCTTTAAATCCATGAACATTCATAAATGCTATTTCCAAATCCTTGGCCACTGGATCTAACATCTGGTATGTATCAGGTGCTACTGCATCACAACTCAAAGTCAGATTTTCTGCATTCTGGCAATATCTGTGAATTCCTCTGCAAGTAGTTTATAAATTTTTAGATGATAATTGTTCTTTATTTGCGAGAGTTTTACAGGTGAACTTTTATTAGACTGTGGGATTTGAATGCCTGTTTCATCGAGTTTCTTTACAACATATTGATGCTTGCTTTAGCAGACAGTCAACACAACTAGCTGAAGTTGAACTCCAAAGTCCACGTGCCCTGGAAAGGCAGCAATAAATAACAATTACTCTCTGCCTTGCAAGTGTTGCCCCTCACTGGGAAACTGGGATCTCCCTGTTAATGTACCATGCTAACAAACCATAATCAGGGAGAGGCTTATACACTAATACAGGGGCTGCTCTCCTCCATACCCTTAATTTTCACAATTCCTTTGCTTTCCAACCTCTGCTAGTCCCAAATGATGCTCAATGATCAAGCCAATGAAAGTTCACACCTCTCCTCATAGGCTACGCACACAACACAATTGGCAAGCATCCTCGTGCAAGAATATAAACAAGCAAATGAAGGCGGCACCAGGTGACACCCCCTCACCTGGGCATCCAGACCTCTCCAGGTTTGCCTGCCTGTCTGCATTGTCTGACACCTTCAAAATTTGTTTCTATAGTTTTTCCAGATTTCATACTGTATCAGTGAGTGGTTATCCAAGTACAGCCTTCTCCATCTTGTCAGGCAAGGTACACTAAGCATCCTTTTCGATCTGAAATCCCAAGGCTTCCTCACAGCTTTGGCTCACTTGCAGGTTATCCCATGGTTTGAACTTTCTGTCAGCGTTGTTACTTTTCCTATGAAAGACATGGAGCCTTTATTCCTACGCTCGTGATTTTCACTTGCCAAAAGGACGCATCTCAGCAGACGTTCTGAACGAATATCCCTAGTGGTTTAACTTACAGTCATCTTCCTTAGTGGGTGGTAAATCTAACCAGTATCGCACACTGCATCATTGAAGTACAGTCCACTGGACACTAGAGAAAAGGAGCATCTAGGAAGGACTCTCTCTCTCTCGTCATTTAGCATCTAGCGTTTATAAGAAGCCTGATCTTATTTAGCTGTGAGTTCACATAAAAGGAGACTTTTAATTGGACTCCGTGAAATAACTCTAAATATGCTCAAGATGCTATTCAAGTGTTACCACTCAATTTCATCAAGCTACATGTTTTCAGTAACAGTCCTCATGCAGTACAGCTCAGTGCCCCAAGCCTTTAGACAAAGGAATTTACACATTCAGACTACACTGCTGCTGTGTACCCATTCCTTGTCCCATATCTCACCTTGCCCCAAGTCACATGACCCCTGACATCAGCTTCCATCATTAGGTCACTGAGTCCTGGAGTACTGAGAGAGAAGGCAGTACTTCCCTACCAAGCCAGCTCTCTCTACCATGTCCCCAGCTACTCACTGAACGAGGACAGGAAAGGAATTCACAACTGACATAGAAACCTCAGGTACCTCTTCAACCTGAAGAGAAGGCATGAGGGGAAAGTCTCAAAGGTGAACCCAGACCAATGAAGAGGGGAAGTTTGGGCTAGAAAGCAATTAGAGCCACTATCAAGACACTGGAGTCCCGTGGCGAACACTCCACTGCCACCCTGCAATTTATAGGCTGGCTCTACTTGTAACTCTAACCTAGCACAGTGCCATCTTTCCTTTCCGTGTTATTTATTTACAAGTGCATTTTCAGTATCGGCCTCTTCATTCATTAATCCTAATGTGGCCTTTTCCAATGTCTACTTACCATTTTAAATACTTACTATAATTTACAGGGCTTTCTTGAACACATCCAAGGTATATTATATGGGGCTAGCTTAATGGAAAGTCTTGTATACCAAAGCGGGAAAAAACACATTTAATTTATGATGGCTTTGAATTTTGGTCATAATTTACTCAAGGAGACCTATTCATACAAAGCAATACCAATATAATCTTTCAAAAGCAATCAAAAAATAAAACAATGAATGCTGATCTTATTGAGTTTTTTTTCCCTCAAAGCTTAAGCAAGTCCCATCCTAGTATTATGCAAATTATATTTAACTACGTGATACTTAGATTATCATAATTGCTCTTGAGCTAACTTTATTAACTTACATTTTGGGAACATTTTTAGCACAAAAACTTTTTAAATTTGTGTTTCTCTTTTCTCCTCAAAGAAACTGTCCATTTTCCCCATTTTAAGACTTAAAGGCAGCAAAATATGATGAATAGGAAACCAAGAGAAGTATGACTCAGTAAGTTATGTCCAAGGAGACCTCTCCTGCAGATCTTCCATGAAAGCTCCTAATTCTAATGTCAGATTGGCGTCTCTAAATCCATAATGGGTTTTGCAGAGATGGTGCTGGGAAAGCTCGCCAAGGAACTGGGCCCTCTCTGGCCTTGCTTCTGGTCTGAGCCCATCAGAATAAGTCATTTCCTAAGGTGTAGTCTACTTCATGAAGGAAGTTCACACAGTAAGTGAATTAAGACAAAAATGTTTTTGGCTCACCCACTTAGGGTTGAGAACAGGAATCCCACTGGTGAGCTGGGTCACAGACACAGTTATGGGCCCCAGAAGCCAGAAAAGCTGCCTGTTGGAAAACAAAGAAAACTTTCTCAAGAGACTGGGCTTCAGCAGGGATTTATGCAGGAAAACCGAGTAGTCGTTCCAAAGGACTCTTGTAACCCAAGAACAAAGAGAACAGACATTAAAGATGGTGGCCACTGAGGCTGTTTGGAGGTGACAGAGCTTCAGTCTGACAACAAAGCAGCTTTGGAGCAAGTACCTGGGGCATAACTAAGAACTTCCCATGGTTAGTTAGAGTGGAGGTTTCTGGTTTCTTTGGAGACTCAGGTTATAATGATGTTCCGCTAGGACAGACAGCTGAGTGAATGTTTTGCTAAAGGAGACATGTAAATTAATGTTTTGCTGAAGCAGACACAGATGAAAGAATGTTTTGCTATAGCAAGCACATGAAAGGTAGCATGATGTTTGGAAAGAATATAAATGTGACCCCACAGACAGTGGGAACATGAACTTTGGTTCACTTTGGTGCATGCATATGTTGTTTCACCTTACATTGAGTTGCTGAGCTTCTCCTGTGTCAACTTCATAGAGAGAAACTTGCCAAAGAATTTCTTGTGAGATTCCTGTGGCTTCTTGTGGCTTCTTGTGGCTTCTGTGGATGTGGGCCGATTTGTGAGCCTCACAGTTTCTTCTGGATTGAATTGCCCTTGCTGATTCATGTTTGGTGTTTGTTAGGGAAGTGGGATTGCCCAAAAGAACTATTTCTAAACAGATTCACTTCTCCTATATCCTAATAACCTTTCTTTTCCACTACCTCTGGTGGGTGGTAGTCTAGAGAAGAGATTAAACCCTAATTAAAATAGGTTGTGAAAAATGTATGCCTATGAGGGCCCCAACATGGCTTAGGCATAATGAGTAACTCTGCTTCTAATGTGGTAGAGGAAACAGCAGATTATAAAAAGTTAGCAATGTTGCTTAAGGGGGTTGGCAAAACGGCAGCTACTTCTGCACTGGGTAGTCTTCTGCTATGTTCCTGGAGGAAGTTTTAGGCTTGGCTTTGCAGTCCTCACATATACCATTTTGAAAAAGATTGGGAGTGGGAAAGCTGAACACTCAGAAGGTTCACTTAATTCTCTTGCATTAGGAAGGATTGTAGAGTTGGCTATGCTCATAGAGAGTTTGTAAACAGATGTCGAAAGGCTTGGAAAGCAAAGAGAGCCAATAGGAGGAGAACAACAGGGTCCAGGCTTGGTGAATGAGACTAGGAATGTACCGCAGGATAAAAAAGGGAAGCAAACTGGGCTAGAAGGTAAATTCCCACCCCGCCCTGCTCCATGTACTCTCACTACAAAGTACCCAAGGCACCTCAGTGAAACAAGGGGCTTGGAAGGGCAGGAGGCAGCAGAGAGACAACAGGTTAATGTGCAGCTAAGTGCACCACCAGAGGATTTGATTGGGGCTACAAGGCCACCTTCAGCCTTCCCAGTCTTTGTGCAGCATATGCCTGCTAATGATGGTGGACAGGCTTACAGTGAGTTGACCTGACATCCAATAGAAATGTAAGATTTAATGCATTTTAAAGAGGTTGTGGTACTGTATGATTTGCAGTCTCCATTTGTTAAGAAAATATTGAGGAACTGAGCTACTCCTAATAACCTTTCTTTTCTACTCCCTCTAGTGGGTGGCAGGCTAGAGGGGAGGTTGAACCCTTATTAAAAGTAGGTTGTGAAAAATGTGTGCCTATAGTCAGTCACTATGTGAGGGTTTTTTGAGTACAAGAGTGTTCTGTTCAAGGAGTGGACTCTAGGTGATGCTTGGTGGTGTGAGTACTGCATGGACACTGTAGTCATATGCTCTATAAAACAATACTGGGGGTCAGAATTTGAGCAGAACCTAGATTCTTTGAGCAGGGAAGAAAAAAAGCTACAAAGCACCATGAGTTGAAACTCTAAGTTAGAAGACTTCTTCCTTCTCACTCCTGGTCTCTGCCATGCTGATCTGTTCCATGGAAGCCAGTGTTCTGTACGACTGTGTGCCAGCTGAGCACAAGAAACCATGGGCAGAAGGAAGTCCATACTGCTTAGTTGGACTCACACATCCTGAGAACTGTGAGAACTGTCCTCTTCATCCCAAAGTGAACACAACCCTGTGCATAAGAAATCTATGACAGATGCAAGACAAGCTTTCTCCGGGAGCTAGAAATGGAGTTTCTCCTCTTTTTTTTTTTGGTCATTTTTCTCTCTTTCATTCATTTTTATTTTTGGATATTTACTTTATATACATTTATATACATTTAATAAATATATATTATATATATATATATATATATATATATATTCCCCTTTAGAAACCCCCTATTCCATTCCATCTCCCTCTGCCTCTATGAGGGTGCTCCTCCACCCACCCACCCACTCCCTTCTTCCCTCCCTAGCATTCCCCTACACTGGGGGATCTAATACCCTCAGGCCCAAGGGACTCTCCTCCCAATGATGGCCAACAAGGCCCTCCTCTGCCACATATGTGGCCAGCACCATGGGTCCCTCTATGTGTATTCTTTGGTTGGTGGTCCAGGCTCTGGGCTCCGGGGGGGTCTGACCAATTGACTCTGTTGCTCCCTCCACAGGGCTGCAAACCCCCTCAGCTCCTTCAGTCCCTTCTCCAACTTCTCCATCCTGGACCCCAGTCCCAGTCC
Source organism: Rhynchomys soricoides (assembly GCA_019843965.1). Taxonomy (NCBI): domain Eukaryota; kingdom Metazoa; phylum Chordata; class Mammalia; order Rodentia; family Muridae; genus Rhynchomys; species Rhynchomys soricoides. Next base: position 758,768 of record JADRCH010000107.1, on the reverse strand, counting down.
AACTGTTGACTGTGAACATCTGCCTTTGTATTTGTCTCTGTGTGAGTCTCTCTGGAGACAGCTTATCATGCTTCCATCAGCAAGCACTTCCCAGCATCCACAAGAACATCTGGGTTTGATGTTTTATGGGATGTCTCCCCAGGTGGGGCAGTCTCTGGATGGCCTTTCCTTGAGTCTCTGCCCCACACTTTGTCTCAATATTTCCCCCTGTGAGTATTTTATTTACCCTTCTAAGGACCACATTTTGGTCTTCCTTCTTCTTAGGCTTCATATGATCTGTGAATTGAATCTTGGGTATTCCGAACTTTTGGGCTAATATCCACTTATCAGTGAGTACATATCATGTTTGTTCTTTTGTGACTGAGTTACCTCACTCAGGATGATATTTTCAAGTTCCATCCATTTGCCTGTGAATTTCATGAAGTCATTGTTTTTAATAGTTAAGTAGTATTCCAATTCCAACTCAATTCTTCATAGACTTAGAAAGAGCAACTCTCAAATTTGGAATAACAAAAAAACCCAGGATAGCAAAACCTATTCTCAACAATAAAAGAACTTCTAAGGTAATCAGCATCCCTGACCTCAAGCTGTACTACAGAGCAGTAGTGATAAAAACTGCATGGTATTGGTACAGTGACAGGCAGGTAAATCAGTGGAATAGAATTGAAGACCCAGAAATGAACCCACACACCTACGGTCACTTGATCTTTGACAAAGGAGCTAAAACCGTCCAGTGGAAAAAAGACAGCATTTTCAACAAATGGTGCTAGTTCAACTGGAGGTCAACATGTAGAAGAATGCAAATTATTCCTATCTATTCCTATCTCCCTGTACAAAGTTTCTCCTCATTTTTAAGGGGTGAGACACTGAGAAGGGAAACTGAAAAATACCTTTGGGCCATCACCAAGGCTTAAGCAAAGCAGCGAGATTCCCCAATGCAGCCACATCAAGACCTCCCTTACACCTAGGAACTATCTGCAGAGATGGCCCACAGAGAACGCAAGGAATAATTCAGCTAAGACGGAAAGAGGCCACTGTCTTAATTAGCCATGTTACTCGGTCCATAAATTGTGAGGTTGTTCATTTATGCACCACATAATAGGCTTGGGAGGAGCCTGGCTGACACGGGAAGATTGTAGTGTGACATGATAGAGATGAACAAATGGCACTTTAAACACCTACATATGGCTAGAGTAGTCTTCTAACCATGACAAGCACTGTTTAATGCCCCTCTCACCAGTGATGACATGCTTCTCATGACACGCTTCTCAGGAGTTATCTCTGTTCTTGTCTTGTCATAAAAGCTTTGCCTAAGAATGTATGATGCTGGTAGCTTTAAGAAGAAGGGTGCTTAACCTGGACAGAAGGACAGAGGATAAGAGGTGGAAGAAGATGAGTAACAAGAAGGTAGGTACTCGAATGGATGAGAGACACCCAAGGCAGTCACCAAATGGATTTTGATTTCTACTGTATTAGTTTCTTTTCTAAGTTCTGTGGGCAAACCCTTGTCTGTTTTACTGGGGTGAGGCTTTATTTTGGCTTCCAGTCTGAAGGGACATACCCCATCATGAGGCAACTCACAGTCAGGAAGCAGACTGACCTGACACAGTCAAGGTATGTTCCCAGTGACCAACTTCCTCCAGCAGACTCCTCAGCCTTCTCAGACAGTGCCATGTTTGGGGACAAAGAGTTCAAACACAGGAGCCATTGAGGACATTTTACATTCAAACCATAGTGCCCCCACCTGATACACTATGGTTCACACCAACATTGTGTTGGCGCATTCTTCTTCCTGCAGAACAAGCTTGGCTTACCACACTGTGCAGTTTAAGGTTTCAGCAGATGTAATAAATGTGGTGAGACATGTTTCAGTGGTATTCTCGCTTCTTTGAAATTAAGTATATCTGAAAACCCACTGGACTTTAGACTGCCCTGACTCAGCTCCTCAGCTCCAATTGGTTCATAAAGCCATTTGGAATTAGAATGCACTTCCACCTTTAGTCTCTAGAGGATGAGGCTTAAGGGACCCTGAGAATCAGCCACCTTGTCCCAGCCGACTCATCTCTCAGGGACAACTCCCACAGAGTTGCTTCATTCTGGCCACCCATCTATCTGCCCACAACATAGGAAAGAACATGGAAACACACAGAAGTCAGCTTCCTGAGATCATGTGGTGGGCAGTTGGTGCCACCAGGTCTTTGAAATCCAATCAAAGAAAAATTTGACTCCTGTGGATACTAATGTTGGGCTTAAGAAACCCCACTCAACATTTTCCCAAGGACACAGGCTCCTGTAGTTCTGTCTAGTACCCCAAATTCAGATTGTTCTGCTTCTGTGAGAGCATGTAGAAGAACCCTTCACTTTCATCCAGGGAGACAGAGCTTGTTGTAAGGCTTACAGGCTTGTGTCGCCTTCAGACCCACACCCTGGGCTATTAGCATATAAGCATGCATTCCCACAGAATGGTCTGAGCTGCAGAACCACCTGGTAGACCTCAGGGCTCCCTATGTTTGCATAGCTTCCACCACTGGCTAAAATGCAATGTTCTGATTCTTCACAGATGGCCACACAAAGAAGAACTGCAAAAAGGCCATACTACCAGCTGTCACAGTAGCACCTTAACTCCCTGGCATCATTGTTACCAGGTGGGTGTCTCCATAGTCACTGCTGCTAACCTTGTATAACCAGCTACAACAGTGCCTCTTCATCCACACTGCATAGCTCCTACCCACTGGGACAACTGCTTCAACATGATTCTCTAGAAGGAGACACAGGAGATAGAAGGAGATCCCCCCATCCCATCCCAGCTCCATGGGTTTTGTGTATCTCTAGCTCCCTGTCAAATGGGGAAGTTTCCTGCTTTAGTGTGTTCTGATAAAGCTCTCTCTAGCTCTGGCTCTTGGGGATGCTGTTCCTCACCTACACACACTGCACAATCCTAACATGAGATGTCAATCTCGAGACATCTCCTCCCTTGCCCTGGCTAAGGCAGTTTCCTGCAAGGTCTCTTTCCAGGTCTAGAACACAGATTAGTAAGATAGGCTGTCAGTTCTTCAAACACCGTGTTAAACAGTCTCCTGTGGTTTTGTCTAGGACTCCAAATTCAGATTCTTCTGTTTCTATGCAAGCATATCAAGTGTGCCCACGAGGCCAATGCGCACCTACGTAGTGACCCTCTCTCAAAGAGTCATTGACTTTAGCCTTCCATGTGGCAGCCATATCTGTAATGTAACCACCATAAGAGGATGCTCTCTGCATGCCCAGAGACATGCTGCTCCCCTTCCTAGAGTGGCAGAGGCAAAAGGCACACATTGCTAAACAGTGTGTGTCCTGGTGACTGACATCACTGCGTGAACTCCCATTTGCACATGTGTCAGGATGACCAACAGCTTCTTAGAGGGACGTTTGTAACCCAACCATATATTAGCAAGTGAGAGGTTCTGAGATGCAATTCCTGGAAGTCCCCTTCTACCCCATTAACTGCCAAATAAATAGATGCACGCTGTGGCCCTCCATGGCCCTGTGCACTTACAAGGGCTTCCACCAGAGCTGCTGCCATGAAGACAAGACAAAGGGAGAAGCCTAGCCTTGTCTGCTTCTTGCCATTCTCTTTGCTACCTTGCTAGCTCGAGTTCTTAAAAGTGGTGTGTGCGTGTGTGTAGGAGTGTCTTGTGAGTGTGTAAGGGGGGTATGTGTGTGAGTATCTGTGTGAGTGAAGGTGTATGAGAGTGTGTGTGAATGTGGGGGGTGGGTGTGTGTGAGTGGAGGATATGAGAGTGTGTGACTGTGTGTGGATGTGTGGATGTGGATGTGTTGGCACATACGTGAGTGTACACAAGGGAGAGGTATATATGTGCGTGTGTGCTTGTCCACATCGTTACCAGAGGTTGACATTGGGAGTCTTCCTTAATTGCTTTCTGCCTTATATAGCTAGGTACAGTCTCATACTTGAACCCAGGACTTGATGACACAACCAGCCTAGGTAGCCAGCTTGTCTGGGAATCTTGTTCCTGCCTTCTTGATTCTGGAATTACGGGCAGGCCACCACACCCATTGGACACTTAGACAGATGCTAGGGATCTGAACTCCAAGCCTCATGTTTGCACAGTGAATACTTTTTCCCCCTGAGTAATACCCCCACCCTCTCTCAACCTTTTAAGGGCTTATGTTCTGCTGTCTTAAACAAAATGTACCTCATCCTCACAGAAGGATTCAAAAGCTGGTTGTGTGATTTTGTGTGGAATGGGTGCAAGGAGACCCGAAGTCCCTGTAACACTATGAATTTCAATAGTTAATATTCAAGTCAGCAGAAGCTGGGGAAAACCACGAGGGGGTTGGAGCTAAGCCTTGGTGTCTGGATGTTAGTTTCATCTCCTGACCTTCTGTTATGCAGTCAGGGTCTCAAGAAGAGCTGAGCAAGAAAGCCACAGAGACATGGCAATGTCGAATCTCCAACACCTCAGGCAAGGGGTCTGTGCCAGGTAGATAGCAGCCCTGAGGAAAACAAAGAAAAGGGCCAGCTTTTTCTTCAGGGACATGAAGGAAGCCAGCCCCTCTCCTAAGGGATTCAGGGATTCAGAAATCTTCCACGCACTCCACATTCAACACACTCTGTGGCCCTCTTCAGTCTTTATGGTGTTGGAATCTCAAGTGCTACTGAGGAGAAGTCAGTAGCGTGGGGACACAGGGCAGTAGCTGAAGAGCCACAGGCAGGAAAGCTGCTTCCACGACTCCTCTGTCTCTGACACCCATGCTGAGCACTGCATGAATCTCACCCTCTCTGTAAGAAATCCACTTCCGAGACGAACACTCCAATGGGCTCTTAAACGTCTGAGCGTGGACAGCGACTAACAGTCAGGGCTGACTTTCTGCCTTGAAGCTGAAGAAGCAGCATCATGACAAGAGAGCATGATGTATTTCTGACCTAGTCTCTCTGGGAAGCCCAAGAGATGAGGATGTATGTAGTTAAAATCCATGCCTGCATGGTTGGAGGTTGTGTTTCATGTTGCCACCTTTGTAGAAAAAGCCTGGAACATGAATTGAACCTCATTTGATCAGCACTCCATGAAGGGGTAGATAAAGAAAAGAAAGAAAGGCAGGAACTATGGAGTAAAATGGAAAAAAGGAACTTTCTAGAATCAACAGTTTGGGAAGCAGTACCTGCCATGTGTTTCTCTGGTTTTTGTTCCTGGAGTCAAGAACAGCATCTCTCTGACTTCTTTTTTGTTGTTGTTGGGTTTTTTTTGTGTGTGTGTTTTTGTTTTTATTTTTGGTTCTGGTTTTTTTTTTTTTTTTTTGGTTTTTTCGAGACAGGGTTTCTCTGTGTAGCCCTGGCTGTCCTGGAACTCACTCTGTAGACCAGGCTGGCCTTGAACTCAGAAATCCACCTGTCTCTACCTCCCTAGTGCTGGGATTAAAGGCGTGCACCACCACTGCCCAGCTCTCTGACTTGTATAGAGCACAGAAAGTCACCCATGTGCTCTGTGGTGACAGTGGCCTTGGAGATGACTCTGCTTGGAAACAGGTTGCACAACCTTGAAGACTCTGCATGCAGACATCATTCCTAAGGGTGTGTGCTTGATATTTTGAAATTTGTGAAAAAACATAGCATTTGCACATTTTTTGAATGGATCATTTTAATTTTTATAACTGATCTGATAACACAGCAAAATGTATTGAGCTCAACTGCTAAGAACTTGGTCTTTTCAAGTCCTTAGCTCTCTTTTAATCAAACAAGGGCCAAATTATTTTTAACAACAGATTGATGTATAATTTATACACCATAAAACTTACCCTGAAGTATTCGATTCAGTGGTTCTTAATATAACCTAAAAGTGGAGTAGCCACTATTCTATCTGATTTTAGGATGACTTCATCATCCTGTGAGGGCACCCATGCCCCTTGGCCATCTCCCCTTGGCCTCACCCTCCCAGTCCTAAAAAGATCCTCTTCTTTGTTCTCTTCCTAAGTTAACTTGCTCAGGATTTCATATTAACTGCTTCACACATCCTATCACATGAAGTCAGCTCCCACTTCCATTCCTTTCTGTGGCTGGCAAATATTCTAGGCCAAGGACAAAGTGTCTTACCATCATCGAATGACATTAATGAAGTGCTGCTGCTCTCGACGTGTGCGTGAAAGTTCTAGAATGAGTTTTCGTTCCCATATCTCCTAGGGTTATTGTTTGGATATGAAATGTCCCCACAGGGTCATGTGCTAAGGGTTTGGCTCTCTGATGGTGACTCTACTGAGAGGTGACAGGATCCTACAGATGCTGCAAAGGGATAGATTCATGAATGATAAGTTTGTGGGAGGTGGGATCTAGTTGGAGGAATGAGAGCATGCCTTTGAGGGCATATGTCCTGGTTTTTGAGGGCATATGTCCTGGTTTTTGAGGGCATGTGTCCTAGTTTTTGAGGGCATGTGTCCTGGTTATTTTTATTGTCCACTTTTAAGATCCTAGAGTCACCTAGGAAGAGGAAATTGCAGTTAAAAAATTATCTTGCTCACATTGACCTGTGACCTTGTCTGTAAGATTGCCTCATTGACGATTTACACGGAAGGGCCTAGCCCTCTATGGGTGGCACTATCCCCTAGGCAAGTGGGTGGGCCTGTGCTATAAAAAAAGAAAAAGAAAAAAGAAAAAAGCTAAGTAAGCATGAGCCAGTAAGTAAGGCAGAAAGTAAGGGAGTAAGCAGTGTGCTACTGCCTGACTCTACCTTAGCTCCTGCTTTCACCTCCCACAGTGATACTCAGGTAACCTAGAAATGTAAGCTGAAATAAACCATTTTGGTTTGTTTTATAATTTTGTGTGTGTGTTGGGGGAGGGTTATGGTGTTTATCAAAGCAACAGAAAGTAAACTAAACTTTACTCCTTCCCGTCTCTACTCTTATCCTTTTCCTCTCTCCTCCTGTTCCTACTCCTCCTCCTCCTGTTCCTCCTCCTCCTCCTCCTCCTGTTCCTCCTCCTCCTCCTCCTGTTCCTCCTCCTCCTCCTCCTGTTCCTCCTCCTCCTGCTCCTCCTCCTCCTCCTGTTCCTCCTCCTCCTGTTCCTCCTCCTCCTCCTGTTCCTCCTCCTCCTCCTCCTGTTCCTCCTCCTCCTGCTCCTCCTCCTCCTCCTGTTCCTCCTCCTCCTCCTCCTCCTCCTCCTCCTCCTCCTCCTCCTCCTC
>JADRCH010000107.1:738131-751199 GCA_019843965.1 Rhynchomys soricoides | reverse complement strand
TCCTCCTCCTCCTCCTCCTCCTCCTCCTCCTCCTCCTCCTCTATTTCCTATCTTTCTACTTCCACCTCCCTCTTCCTTCCCCCCTCTCTCCATTCCTACATCCCTCCCTCCTTTCTGGCCCTAGCCACCATGAGTTGAGCAACCTCTGCCCCACCATACAGTCCCACCACCATGATCACCACAATGTTCTTTCCCATGCCCTACGGTGAATCCAGCCAGCCGCAAACCAGACTCAAGCCTCTGCAATCAAGAGCCAAGATAACTGTTTTAAATTGATATTCTGAAACTTAGTTCCTAGACCTTTCTATAGATGCTTACCAGCCTATTCCATTCAGATATCATGGTGATCTCTTTAGCCCTAGTGGATGGGCAGCTCCAGCTGGATATTTGGGAGTCTTGGTGCCTCCCCAGGGAACCTGGTCTGAGCACTTTGATTTTTGTTATTGAGCTCTACCACTGTGGTTTCTTTATGCCCATGGCCACAACTGTCAGAGCAGAGGTCAAAGAGTAAAAATGGAAGAGTACCCCAAGACGCATCACAGGTCCCTGAGGTACATTCAGGAGTTCATGTAACTAGTTTGCATAAAAATACTGAAATGTTAGTGCTTCCTGAGTGGGATTTTCCAGGTTCTATAAGAGGTTTGGTATTTCACCAGATTAAGCATTGAAGCAGATTGAATAAAGCTGGAAAACAAGACCCAGCAGGAAAGAGGTTTGTAAACATGGGATGGTGCCACACTTGATACAAGGTTAGTTTCTCCTAGACATGGTGAATGGCTGACTCCAAGGCTTCTCTGATGACCTACAGCCTATGTGAAACTGGGCATCCAGCTCGAAAGACCTTGCTTGGAATGCCTTAGACCTATCTTGTCATTCCTCTCAAGTCCCTAGCCTGACCTTGGGCTGACAGAGAGACAAACAAGAACAAAGCTGTGAAATCTCACCTTTCTCATTAACTCATGCCAGAGAGCTAGATGGCTCAGTGTTCCTGCCCTGTCCCCACCCCAGACCCTGACAGCATGACTTCGGTGGCAATCTATGCACAGCCAGCAACTCAGAACCCCAGAGGGGAATACCCCAACGCATCATTGTGCATCATGTTGCATCTGCTGTTTCCCAAGTAAATGAAATCTCATTTCTGAAAGACAGCCTCTGTCTTAGTTAAGTTTCTACTGCTGTGAGAAGCACCCTGATCCAAAGCTATTTTGCTTACATTTCCACATCACAGTCCATCACTGAGGAAGTTGGGTCAGGAACCCAGGGCAGGAACCTGGGGTCAGGAACTGATGGGGGTGTCCAGGAGGAATGCTGCTTACTGGCTTTCTCCTCATAGCTTCCTCTGCCTGCTCTTTTTGTATATGTCAGGACCATCTGCCGAGGAGTGGCACCACCCACAGTGGGCTAGGTACTGCCACATCAATCATTAATTTTAAAAAATGTGCCACAGGCTTGCTTGCAGGCCAATCTGGCAGAAGCGTTTTCTCAATTGAGGTTCTGTCTTCCAGAATGACTCTAGCCTATGTCAAGTTCACATGAAAGCTAGCAGCACACCTCTCAGGCCTCTTGGGGCTCTACCATCACACAGTGCTGCAGGACATGTACATTAAACTATACATGGTCTTCAGCAATTGCATAATACTTCTGCAGGTTCTTTGTGGGACCTAAGATTACTTTTGTTTGTGTGTTGCTTTGCTTTTCTTAGATTTTTTTTCTTAAGTCAGCCATGCTTGGGGAAAAAAATGCTTCAAGCTCAACATAAGACCGAGAGACCCCGAGCTCGTCCAATGGTTGGTTGCAACCATTGGACTGAGCATGGGGTCCCCAATGGAGGAGTTAGAGAAAGGACTAAAGGAGCTGAAGGGGTTTGCAACCCCATAGGAAGAACCAGAATATCAACCAACCAGACCCCCAGAGCTCCCAGGAACTAAACCACCAACCAAAGAGTACGCATGGAGGGACCCATGGCTCCAGCTGCATATGTAGCAGAGGATGGCCTTGTCAGGCATCGATGGGAGGAGAGGCCCTTGGTCTTATGAAGGCTCAATGTCCCGGTGTAGGGGACTGTAGAGGCAGGGAGGCGGGGAGTGAGTGAATGGGTGGGTGGGTAGGTAGGTGGGTGAGTGGGTGGGGGAAAACCCTCATAGAAGCAGGGGGAGGGGATGGGATAGGGGGTTGGGGGGAAACAAAAAAGGAGATAACATTTGAAATGTAAATAAAGAAAATATCAAAAACTAATAAAAAATAAATAAATAGAAGAAGAGCCAGAGACTCTCCAAGCTCACCATGTGTAGAAGAGCCCAACTCCACACAGCTCACGGGTCTCAAAACCCTAGGAAGGAAGCAAATCATTTCTGCTCTTAGGATGCTTTTAAGATGCCTCTTGACTGTTCCTCTAACCATCCTGTAGCATCTTGCAACTACTGGTGCACTGTATTAGGACAGGCAGATCCTGGAGATCCACAAACATGAGGTCACAGAAATGGGTCCAAGACAGACCCCAATATCTTTCTGCCCCATCATCCCCAACTCAATTTACTTTAATTAATCCATTGGTTGCAAACATAGGGCAAAGTAAAAGAAAAACCAAATTAGACCCAGAACTCCAGAGACTGTCGTTTCCCATGTTCTCCTGAGCCTGGAATGAAACCCTCCTCAGCTTCCATCCTTACAAATCCTCTTTGATGACTATTCCATAATGTTAAAGCATGGCCACATCAAACCCTACAGATCTCACTGAGTGTATTTTATTTTAATTGAATTTTTTAAAGTTTTACTCATCTGTGAATGGTGCGCAGAGTAAAACCTTCACAGCCAAAGTTGTATGCTAAAGACTGGAACTTAAGACAGTGAGAGCCTGCCTTGGTAGTTCAGAGGCAATCCCATGTATTTCAACAATAATTAAACCTGCCAACCTACCTCTTCGCAACCAGAATCAGAATCAAGCCTTCTGCTACATTAGGAAATCATATCTTTCTCCTTTTGCCTCAGTACTTGAGTGTCTCAAGGCTGGAAGCCTATTAGCAGGTAGACTATTAAAATGCTAATGTGCGGCAAGGGAGCTCCTCTCTGAGAAGTGTAACTGAGCACATCCTGCATCTCAGCTTAATTCTCTGGTGAGGCAGCTGATCCAGCTTCTCTCAGAATCAGCTGGGTTCTGATCCTAAAATGGTCACCCAGGTCACACAAGAGCCATCCCAAATTTTCCATCCATCAGTTTCTTTTAAAGAAACCATATGGGCTTATTTTTCCATTTCTTGAAACAATATTCATCATAGAATTCATGGGGATGGTCATATGAGGATGTCATGTCTGCTTTGCAACCTGTGTCTACTCATCTTGCTGTGAAACTTAACTTCTCTCATTACCAAGGTTATGTCCTTAACTGCTACCTGTTGATGGAATGTGTGTGTGTTGGGGGGGGTCTCATTTTTATTCATTCTTTGAGAATTTTATACAACATATTTTATCATACCCACCCTTTTTCTCCAGCTCCACCCTGCTTCTCTACCCACGCAGCTATGTCCCTTTCTTTCTGACCCAGCAAGTACAGTTTGTGCTGCTCCCATACTCATGTGTGCTCAGCCCCGCAGGGTCATACCTCCTCACAGCTGTCAATTGCCAATAGTTCCTTAGCTGGGGCTTTCCTTGCTGAGATCTTTGTGTCTAGCTTGAGTTTGCACAGGTCTTGTGGATGTTGCCATGACTGCTACAAGTTCATATGTACAACTGCCAGAGTGTATTCAGAAACACTGTTTTCTTGTGGGCCACTTCTGAGTCTTAACATTCCTATCTTCTCTTCCAGGATGAGCCCTGCGCCTAGAGAGGACAGGGGGCCATACAGATGTCCATTTTACTCTACAGTCTTTTATTCTTGGTACCTTCACTAGTTATGGATCTCTATGCCAGCTACTGCAAAAAAGCTTCTCTGATGAGGATTAAGAGGTGCGCTAATCTATGGATATAACAATAAGTCATTAGAATTTTATTTAACACTATGCAAATTTAGCAAAATAATAGTAGACCCTCCCCTGGGGCCTGTGACCCATCTACACACATGTTCTTGACACCAATAATAGTGCCTTATATGGAATTCAATTTTCAGTAGGTCTTTAGTTCAATCAGAAAGTGATTGGTTACTTCCTAAACATCGGTGCCATTATTTGTACCAATAGGCATATCTTGCCAGGCCGGTAATTATTGTAGCTTACATGGTTCACAGCTGGGTAAATGCCTTACTTGGGATTCCCATTTCTGTACTAAAATACCATGACCAAAAGAAGCTTGAGGGGAGGGTTCATTTGGCTTATATATCCTGGACTGGGGGAAAGGGTCATTTGGCTTATATATCCTGGGCTGCAGTCCACTGAAGAAAGCCAAGGCAGGGATTCAAACAGGGCAGGAACCTAATGCAAAAGCTGATGTAGATCGTATGGAGGGGTTTTGCTTACTAGATTGCTCCCCATGGCTTGCTCAACTTGCTTCCTTACAGAACTGGGGGTGGCACTGCTCAGCATGAGCTGTACCCTCCCCAGTCTATTGCTAAGTTTAAAAGTGTACTACAGATCTGTCCACAGGCCAATCTGATAGGAATATTCTCTCAACTGATATTTCCTCTTCCAAAATGACTCTAGCTTATGCCAGGTGGACATAAAACTGACCAAGACAGTAAGACCGGTCATTATTTTTCCCCTCCCCTGGCATGCACAGTATCTTCAAGCACTACAAAAACTAACCAGTGAGGATGAGGTTTCTGGGCCACAACAGTTTGATTTCTCTGTGTCTAATTTATGTAATGTCTTCAAAAATAGAGTCTTACTGTCAAGTTCTGGAGGGTATCTAAGAGTATTGGCAATAGCCTATAATGTTTGGGGTCTATGGGATCTCTTGGCCAACAACTCTAAAAGAGTTACCCCTTTCTGTCCCTGGGCTTTTTATTTATAACTGTGTAGTGACTAGTTGTGGCATTGTTGCCCTGTTACAGTATGTCTTAGTTACTTATCTATTACTCTGGTAAAACATTACGACCAAGGCAATTTATAAAAGAAAACATAAAATTTGGGTCTTACTGTTTCAGAGATTTAGAGTTTGTGAATTTAGTGCTGTCACATGACAGGCAAACAGACATGACACTGAAGCAGCAGTTGAAAGGTCAGATCTTGAAGAACAACCTGTGAATCAGAGAGGGGGAGGCAAGGAAAGAGAGAGAGTGGTGAGGAGAGAGAGGCAGAGAGAGAAAGAGAGAGACAGAGACAGAAACAGAGAGGGAGAGGGGTGATACACCTCCTCCAACAAAGCCACACCTCCTAATCCTTCCCAAACAGCTCTACCCATTTGGAACCAAGAATTCAACAATATGAGCCTATGAGGCCATTCTCATTCAAATCACCCTATTGAGTTCCGTCATTTAACCTCTTCTAATTTGTATGCATTTTAGGAAGCTTCTCCAGTCGTAGGATTCCACAAGCCCTTTTTATAAATGGGGTCTTTAGTATTATTATCCCTTCATATTGTTCCTTCTTTCCCATGCTCTTCCATTTCTCAACTCATTCAGCCCTGCCTGCTTTGCTATTCCTTTTAACACAGTATAGTCTATCTTCTCTTTCTTAAATCCACCCCTCCTCCATGGCCACTTATTAATTATCTGACCTCTGTAGGTATTCCACATGAAGCACACATATCTGAAGATTCAAAGCTAACATTCTTGAATGAAAGAAGATGTGCCATTTGCCTTTCTATGTCTGGGATACCTCACTCAGAGTAATTGTAGCCAGCTCCATCCATTTATCTTTAATTTCATAATTTTGTTTTTCTTAATGACTAGATACATTTCTATTGTCTACATGTACCACATTTTATTGACTATTTGTCACTCGATGGATTTCTAGGCTGTTTCTACTTACTGGCTTTTATAAATCTTGAGCAGCAATTGATACTAATGAACGGGTAGCGCTACAGTAAAATGTAGAGTCCTTTGGGTATGTGCCCAAGAGTGATAGGCTGTGGTAGATCCATTTTCAGCCTCGGGAGAGCTCTACACTTACTGCCATAGTGTCTACACAGTTTGTGTTTCTTTTACCAACAATGACTAAACATTTCTCTTTCCCACATCCATGTCAGCACATGTTATTTGGTTATTCTTTTGTTGTTTGCTTGCTTGCTTGCTTGCTTTGTTTTGATCCTTGACATTTTGACTGAAGCAAAGAAAAACTCAAAGTAAAGTAATTCTAATTTGTTTTTTCCTAGGTTGAACAGGTTTTAAAACTGTTTCTTGGCCATCTGCATTTCATCTTTTGAGACCTCTTCCCTTAGTTCCATAACCCATTTCTATTTGAGTGGTTTATTTTCTTTATGTCTAGTTTAGTTTTTGTTCTGTTATGTTTAAATTCCATTCCTCTGTCAGATGTGTATCTTATAAAGACTCATCCCATTCTTCAGGCTGACTATTCACTCAAGGGAAGTTGTCCTTTGCTGTACAAAAGCTCTTTGGTTTCATGAGACCCCACCTTTTAATTCTTGGTCTTAATGCCTTTGTTACCGGCATTTCCCAGTAAGAAAGTCCTTTCCTGGGCCAATGAGCTCCAAACATATTCCTTACTTTCTCCTCTATCAATTTAAAGTTCCTTGTTGATGGCCTTGATCTATTTGGTGCTGAGTTTTATGTAAGGCAAGAGATAAGGATCAAGTTTTGTTATTCTATATGTAGTTTGACCAGCAATATTTGTTGAAGATGCTGTCTTTCCTGTAATATAGATTGTTGGTCTCTTTGTCAAAAATCAAGAGACTATTGGGATGTGATCTTATTTGAAGGGATCTTCAATTCTATTCCGTGGATCAGTGTATTTGTTTTTAAGCCAGTACTGAGTTGCTTTTATGCTATAGCTCTGCAGTGTAACTTAGAATCCAGGGTGTTAATAATTCCAGCAAGTAGTTTGTTTGTTTGTTTGCTTGCTTGTTTGTTTTGTGGGATAGTTTTTCGTTATCCTGGTTTTTTGTTTTTTTTTTTTTATGTTTCTAGATGAAATTTAAGATTATTTTTCAAATTCCATTAATAACTGAATTTAAATTTTTATGGATATTGTAAAGAATTTGTATGTTGCTTTTAGCAGTGTGGCTATGTTTACACTATTAGTCCTATACATTTGTGAACGTTAGTAGAGCTCCTTTCCATTTTTTGATATCTTCTTTATTTCTTTGTACAGTGTCTTAAAGTTGTTGTTCTAGAAATCTTTCATTTCCTAGATTAAATGTATTCCAAGGGCTTTTATGACTATTGTAAATGGTACTATCCCTTGATTTCTTTCTTGGTAAAGTCCTTTTTGGTACAGAGGAAGGCTCCTTTTTCCACGTTCATGTTGTCTCCTAAAACTTTGCTGAAGGTGTTTATCAGGTGTAGGGGATTTCTCCTGCATCCTTTAGGTTGTTTATGTGTAGGTAGAGTCATATCATTCACAAATGAGGATAGTTGAGTTCTTTCTTTCCTTTTACATCCCTTTCTTTACTTCACTTGTCTTATTGCTCCAACTAAGACTTCAAGAACTATATTAAAATGAGTCAGGGTAGTGGATTTTCTTATTTTGTTCCTGATTTTAATCATGAAAAGCTTTTGTTTACCACCTTCAGCCAACCGTCAATCAATCTGTTCTCTCAGGAGATTGAAATTCAGAATAAAGAGCACGAAACTTACTGCTCATGAGTTGTGGCCTCTTATTAAGTGATGATACATGGGAGAATCTGAGAAAACTGTCCTCTGTCAGATATATTTATTTATATAAATTTAAGCCAGTAAATAATCTATATATTCAAATCTTATCAGAACACTAAAACTACATTAGTCAAAAGTCTCTTTTACAATGCGTTTAACTTTGATGTGTTATATTTTAGAAAGAAAACCTGAGAAAATACTCCAATCTAGTGCCCTCAGAATAATATGGAACCCCGTTTCTTGGAGTATTCCATCAATATACTTGTAATTCAGAATAATTAAAACCTTGCAAGTCAGATATCTTATTTTAGGGTCTGGAGAAATGGCTTGGTTGGCTAAAAGTGCTTGCTGTTCTTCCAGCAGACCTGAGGTCAGTACCTACCACCCAGGCCAGGCAGATTATCTGTTCATAACCACATACAACTCAGAGACCCGGTGATACCTGTTTCTATCCTCCTCAGGTACCTTCACACACACACTCTCTCTCTCTCTCTCTCTCTCTCTCACACACACACACACACACACACACACAAAAGAAATAAATCATTTAAAGAGTTGTTTTAGAAAACTCAATGAAAATCATGGTTCTCCTTTTATCTGTTTCAGATATATAACAGGAATGTACATTTGCACCATCTTAAAAAAAACACATTTAATTTATTTTGGAATATTTACCTCTATTTGCTTATTTATAAAGGCTGAGAAATCTGAGGTTGTAAACTATAACTATAGTTAATCCTTTTTGGTTATGAAAATGAACACCACGTTCCTCTTTTCTCCACACTGCTGGTGCTTTTCTACATGACTGATGTTATCAAGAAATTACAACAGGACCAGAGGGGTCTCTGGAGACTGGGAAAAGGGCAAATGCAGCATATTTTGAGACGGAGATAAATGGTCACCTTAGTGGTTTCAAAATGACACTAGAACATTTATTGAGCAATCAATTTGTAGTCACCTATGAGAGTATAGACACTAGGTAGCAACCATGTCACTGTGTGGAATGAAATTGGGCTGGAAGACATTTCACATTACAGCACATCCATGAGGGAGTTTGATCCATGCAGATGAGCAAGATGACCAACACCATTTGCAGCAACCACCATCACCAGATCTCTCCAAGAGAAGGGACAGGTGTGCATCAGCTAGAGTCTCAGAAGTCCCACTCCTCCTAAGGTTGGTGACCTTCTAATGTAACAGACAAGGATGTCATCAAGAAGACCTCCAGGTTTGCCTAGCAAGAAGTCTCCAAGGAAGCAGTCCACAAAAGCTCAGCCTATCTGGGTTCAGTTACAGGGTGATTACAGCTGTGCTTAGTTAAGTTCTCAGTGGAGCAGAAGTCAGACTATGAGCTGTGATATTTGCAGAGACTTGTCATCAAGCCAGAGGTCATATTAATTTTTCTCTCTTTCATAGGTTAAAAGCTCCTCCTGTTTTCCCACGGAGAGATTCACAGTCCGTTTGAGCCCATAACAGAAAGGACAAGACAAGAAGACCCTGTATCTGTATCCTGTTCTAAGGATGTTCATGATCTTCATATCAAGTGTTCCTCTTGAAAACACTGACCTCCAGAACCCAGATTCTCAGAGGCTCACTGGGGCCAGCCTAGCCTACTTGGAGAGATCCAGGACAGTGAAAGAGTCTGTCTAGAAATGCACACTTGCACAATACACACACACACACACACACACACACACACTTGAACAAACAAATGAAGGCCTTACTACCAAAGACCCTGGGATAAGACTCAAACTGTATTTGGATGTTGAATTTCTTCCATACCCAATCAATATTTAATATGGCAAAAAAAGTGGCCCATTACAAAGACCAGCTTGTCTCTGCCCAAGTCCTCTCTGTGGATCCCAGCACTTGGGGGGGTAGATAAGTCCCTAATTGGATATTATGTATTCTCTCTGCAACCTTAGAGTTCACATCACAGTGTGAAGGCTCCATGGCCAAAAGTGTTTCTGGCTCATTCAGAGTTCAGTGAAAAGGATGCCAGGAAGCATTTGGGATAATGAGGTGAGACCAGGCTAACCCTCTAACCCAAGTCCTGTTTCCTATTAAGTATTGCTAAGCAGCCTGGACCAGAGCTGGGCTATCTGTGAAGAGCTTATCCTACATAGCTTATGTCCTCTCTTCCCTAATGAGTGGAGGATAGAAAGCTGCTCCCAGCCAAGCCAATATCCTATGAGTTATAAATGGCATTTCATCCTCATATGCAGATTTCCAGCATGGAAGTGAATTATTTACAAGGCAGAGCTTGTGGCTCCAGCAATCAGCTGCCTGAGATTTACACCTAGGCTGTCTCTGCTCTCCTGCTGGGAAAAAGGGAAGTTTCCCACTGCCCTGCAAGGTCTGAAGATTTAAGGGGAGCAGGGAGGCAGGCAAGGGCTCCCTTCCCCCAGATAGTCACAGAACAAGCTCCAGAGCCCAACCTGAGGGGATGCTAACCCTGGGCAGGGACCTCTCTCTCTCTCTCTGTCTGCTCCCCCAGGACAGTGCTATCCCCAAGAAGAATTTAAGTTTTCTGAAGACACTCTGCCCATTGGAAGGAATTTTATGACCTTGAGTTTTAGTTAAGTAGTATGATTTCTTCCTGACTGTGTGAAAACCTAAATCTTCACCTAACAAAAGCACCGTGTCCAACAATGTGCCTTATCTGCTTGGAAGTAGAGCTGTGTATTTATTAAATATTAGATATCATTGTAATATTTTTGAACAAAGACTTTCAGTAGAGTCTCCCCTCCCCCATCTTCACTATCTCCTCCACAACGCTCCCCCAATACCTGTAAGCTTAATGTGACTCATCATTTTGTCTGCCAGAAACTTGAGGGCTTTACAAGATTCCCCCCCCCCCCCCCCCGATTTACAAAGATGATGTAAATATGAGCCCAGCACCATATAAATGGGGTTGGGCATGATGATAGCTCAAAAAACAATCTAAGCATGTGTGTGTGTATGTGTGTGTGTGTGTGTCCACAGTCCATGATAAAAGTAGCATGTCAAATTAGCACTGGAAAAGCAGCTCATACTTTTAAATATGTAGAATGAAAACAACAGAGTAATTCACTTAGAGAAATTAAAACAAAATAGTCCCAGTATCCCAACAACAAACCAAAGACATAACTTAAAAAAAGAAAAATTAAAAAGCAAGGCTTAATAGAGCTGAGTGGCAGAGAGCCTGCAAGGCTCATAGCAACCTGCAAACAATAAAGACAGACAAAAAACAAACTGCAGAGGGGCCACAGAGAAACACATGAGGGGTCTTGTTCACATAGTTCAGTGGGAGTGCGCAAGGGAGAGAGGGAGAGAGGGAGAGGAGGGGGAGGATGACTGACTGAGGGGGGTGGATGGAGAGGGGAAGGGGAAGAGGGTGATTGGGGAGGAGAGAGAGAGGGAGACTAGGAATGAGGCCCAGTGGGTAAAGTGTTTATCTGGCACACACAAAGGTCTGGATTCAAACCCAGGCAGTATATAAATCTACCTGGTGGTGCCCACCTGTAATTCCAATTCTCTGGAAGTGGAAGCGGGAGGTTCAGAAGTTCAAGGTCAGTCTTAACTACATAGGGAGTTCGAGGTCATCCTTGGCTACGTAAGACCCCAGGAAAGAAAGGGTAAGAGGGAGAGAAAAAGAAAACAGGAGAAAGGATGTGTTCAGATACAAAACATTACTAATTTATCCCTAGTGAAAACCAGACTGAAGAACACGGAAAGACATGGGACAGACTAGGGGCAGCAGCATTCACAACAGACTAAATATTAATATCCCATACTCAGAGAAAGCCAACTCATCAAAAACCATAGCAAGTGATTCCTAAAAGAGATGATGACTAGGTACAGACAAGTAGTCCAAAGACAAATAAATCCACCAAAAACTGCTCAACCACACTACTGATTAAAGGAATCCAGAAGTAAATAGTGATAAAATTGGTTTTCCAAATCTGATTGTTATCTTGAATGGATTGTCAGTGTAGGCTGTGGCTGAGGGTGTAAATAAAGTAGACCATGCCATAGCTATTGTCAGGAGCAAACATGAATACAAAATTTGGAGGAACTATTTGGCATTATCTAATCAAATACATTTGCATATCCTTTGCTCAAGCAATCTCATTTTTATGAATCTATCAAAAAGATAAAAACATTATAAAGATATATGTTCAGGGCTGTTGATTGAGTGCTGTATAATAGAATAATCTGCTTAGAGCCTAAGTATCTATCAATAGTAGAATGCTTTAATAAATTATGATAGAATCACAAAATAGAATGTCATAGTCTCATTAAAATCTGTGAACAACCAAATTTCCATCAATAGGGGAATGGTTAAATAAATTGTGTCACCCTTAAATTGAATATTAGCCAGCTATTAAAAAGAGTGAGATAGAGTCCCACTCAGAACCATGATAAGATGTCTGTTCTCTAGCAAGTGGGTAAAGTAAGTCGTACACAAACACATATGGTACAGATGGATTGACAGGTTATTGATAGGATATGGGATATACGAATCCTATTTAGCTTTGTGTGCAGTTTGTGTATATATCAATGGAAGGGAAAAAACACCTGCAGTGAGTCTGAAGGCACCATGTGTGTTTGCTGTGTTGTGTGGTTGTATGGGTGGGTGTTGCATGTGTGTGTATGTGTGTATGTTATAGTGTATGTGCTTTGTGTGTTTGTGTTTGTGTGGTAGTGTGCATGTGTGGTAGGTGTGTGTGTGTGTGTGTGTGTGTGTGTGTGTGTGTGTTGTAGTGAGCATGTGTGTTTCTCTGTGTGGTAAGGGAGCTATTGTAATGCAGGAGTGTTTGTGTTGTGTATGTGTATCTACTGGTTCCGTCTTAGGCCAAGACATTCCCACAATCATTGGAGAGAGCTAGTCACTGAAGCAGGGACTCTTCAGGACTCTTCAGGTTCCTTCTTCAAGACCCTTCAGAGTCCTTCTTCAGGACCCTTCAGGTTCCTTCTTCAGGACCCTTCAGGTTCCTTCTTCAGGACCCTTCAGAGTCCTTCTTTAGGACCCTTCAGGTTCCTTCTTCAGGACCCTTCAGGTTCCTTCTTCAGGATCCTTCAGGTTCCTTCAGTCTTTCTCTTGCTTTCCATGTTCTTGCCCAACAAACCCAGAGAAGAAAATCCTGTCACCTCTCCTGACATGCTTGATTACATGAAGCATTCATGGGTGACCCTGCTCTAAAGTCTCTGAATCCACAGGGTATGAGAAAGAAAAACCTCATGGCTCAGATTTCCCAAGCCATGTGAGGTAGTGGTACACAGGGAATCAGAATCAGGGCACAGTGTGCCATATGTCAGGAAACTACAGAGTCTGTATGTCCCTTACCCACATGGTCCATGCAGGGTCGGAGTGTCCCTTACCC
>JADRCH010000107.1:709838-737024 GCA_019843965.1 Rhynchomys soricoides | reverse complement strand
TATATATGTTATATATGTGTGTTATATGTGTTATATATGTTATATATATATATAATATTTTTTCTTGTAACCCAATATTGAGTCTAAGCATTCATCCAGCACTTAGCACACACACATGTCTGATAAATAGGAGAACTTTTTATGTGCATAAAAAGAATTTTGGAGAGCCAATGAGAGGGCTCAGTGGATAAAGGTGTTTTCTACAATGCCTGATAACCTAAGTTTGATCCCCAGGACCCACAAGATGGAAGGGGAGGACCAGTTCCCACACATTTTTCTCTTCCCTCTGCATGTATGTTCCCCTACACACGAAAACAAACAAATGCAACTTAAAATTAAAAATGGTTTTTAAACCAAGGCAGGCTCTTTACATTGCCCTGTTGCAAAAAAATTTATTCTTTAATGTGTTTTATTTCTGTGATCGGTAGTAATTTTGAACCTGTCATTAGATTGAACAAATAATAAATATAGATAGCAATGTCTTTACATGTGTGTGCTTTTGTGTGTGTGTATGTGTGTGTGTGTGTATGTGTGTGTGTGTGTGTGTGTGTATGAGGGGGAGACAGAGACAGACACACACACACAGAGAGAAAGCGGCAGAGAATCTTAGAAATTGTCATTCTAAGTGGGTATATCTAGCAAAATAAGTATTTTGGACATGTGTTGTTGTTGTTATTGTTTTTCTGTTGTTTCCTAAAGTAAATACCATGAAGGGCACAGCACTCATTTGAATGTCTGGATGCCAGACCTGTTTTTCTAATTCTTAAATGCATCTGAGTTGTCTTCATTGCATTCATTACTGTCCTAGATGATACCCATCCCATGTTGAAGTAGACAAGCTTTATTTGTCCCCATAGAAAAGGAGACATTCTGGTCATGGATAGGCTTTTTAAAGAGTGTTGTAGTCTGGGGTTTCTACCTGGCGTTTGATCACTCAGTTCCCAGATGAAAGACACACAATCTTTATATTTATAATAAGCTTTAATGCACTAGAGCTGGGCAGATATCTTCCCTCTACGTTACTGCGTCTACTTTGCTGCCAATAACCTAAGATATGACTAGCTGTGTTCCACCTGAGCCCCCCTTACTCTGACTGGCCAGCCTCATGGTCATGTTTTCATAACTCATCTACCTCATGGCATCTTCTCCTCTCTCCTTCTTCTTTTTCTCCTCCTTGTGGTCCTGCCTCAGATCCCCAAGCCCAGGAACTGAAACCCTGCCTGCCTCTCTTCTGCCCAGCTATAGATTGAAGCATCTTTATTTAACCAATGGTTTTAAATTAAGGAACAAGACATGTGCAGATTCTCTCATCCTTGGGGGCAACCTCAATAAAAGAGCCTAGAGCAGAAGGAGTCCGTCATCTTCTGAACACTGAGAGGTAGAACCACTTCTGTCTAGGTGAAAGCATACTGCAAGGTGTAGGATGAAGGAGGGAAGCAAGGGATGCTGGGAAATGATTTGTGAGGTAGGCAAACCATGGCAGACCATCCTGCTCTACCCAGAGACACTAGAGAACTAACTTTCGAAGATTTGATGTGTATGAGAGATACTAGATCTCTGCTCTGAAAGATCACTGGGCAGCAAAATGTAAGATTACCAAAGAAGGCAATGTTAGAGGCAAGAGGCTCATTGTCATCCACAGATACAAGTTACAGACAAAATCAAGCTGGACAGAGGGCAGGCAGAAGCAAAGATGTGTAGAGGTAGCAGTGGTGAGACTTGAAAACAGATGGGGTTGGGTGTAGAAACAGGAACGGCAGCCAGGTGTTTAGACAGGCTGGGACTCAAGATACAATGATTGAAGAAGCACCTCCAGGGCAGAGTCTCCTGGGTTCTGTTCTGGAGTCCTGAACTAGAAGTGCTCAGAGACACCAAGGGGAAATGCCAAATAGCATCGGGGCCCTTCACCACCAGGAAGTCTCAGACTATGGATCACAGTCAGAGTAAGGAGCAGTCCAAGAGGAGAGAGGAGGCTGCCTAAACAGCACAGGGTTCACATTAAGGTGTGGGCTCACACAGCACAGGCAAGTGGACTGTCCAGGTGGGAACAATAGCAGGAATCCTGGAGAGAGAAAAATAGACAAGAAACTCCAATGCTAACCAGGGAATACATGTCCCTGGGATTTGTAACATGTATTTTCACAGTATTGAGAGTCCCACCTGGCATTGATGCTTCTGAGAGTCAGCTCTCAGAGCATGGCCTCTAAACCCCCAGAGAACACTCCCCCGATGCTCTCAAAGAACACGTAAGCCAAAATTCCTTATTGTCAAAATGACATAGGCTACTGCATGTCTGAGTGCCCCAAGATGGCTTGTTGCTTCTTCAACGTCAGCCACTCCCTTAATTCAGTGGCAAAATTGCCAGCTCTAGATGTCAATCCAACATTTCTCAAGAAGCAAGGAAGATACTGCAGAACATTCTGAGCACATGATACGATTTGAGGTTCATATCTCCTCAAATCACAGTGAAGGCTGGCAAACAAGAGGCCCTGTGACCCCTTGGGTTTCACATAGCAGTTTGGTGTTTCCTTGAGTTCAATTCAGCAGGGTTAGTCCTTTCTTCTTTCCCCTTTCTTTCTCTGCTTTTCCTTCTCTTCCCCCACCCCCACCTCCACTCGACTCTGCAGACACTCAGAAGAGGAATACCTGAGGCCTTCTAAATTCCACTGCACATGGTACACCCGTGCTCTTTAAGATTTGGTCTTTCAGGAGCCAGGAGTCAGAACAGTGCTGAACATGGACCCTCAGGAAGCCTCGGGGGACAGTTAGAAGTCCAGTCGTCTTGGGGTCTAAGCTCTAGACTAAGAACTATTCACTCTGTGCATGGCAGCAAAACAACTGTAATAATTTGATTTCTTATAGCCTCTGTCACTTTCATCTGTGTATTTCCAGTGATTTATTAATCTCTGTTCCACCTGCCTCAGTCTGCAGCAGACCTTGTATTGCTGAATACCTTTCTCACAGTGGAAAGAAATGGAGAGAGCCAACAGGATTATGACTTATTTTCCAATGTCGAATTTATAAAAAGATCTTTTGTCAGGCGTTACATAGCGATCTGTAGGATGGAATTAATCCTATGAATAAAATAGCTAACTCACTGAAATGGGTGCTTTATTTGAGGAAGGATCGATGAGGCTTGCTAAATATTATTTTTACCGTTGTTAAAGCTTTTCGTAATCTCAGGCTGTAAACAAGGAATAAATGGACTGTCTTGAATGTATCACACTGGAGCTGGCTGACAGTCGTGTGCCCTCACCTGTCCCCAGGCTGGTTGTCTCTGCACTGGCAGTCTTGAATGAGAGAAGTGATTTTCTTAGGGCCCTTGAATCTACACTGGAGCACATCCCACATACAACCTTTCTCAAGGAACATTTGTGACATAGGAACACATTTAATTCACTTCCCTGTGTAAGGAAAGTCACCCCTGGTGTTAAGCCTTGGTCTCCTAATCTCTGCTCTGTGGCCTCATGACTTACATTTGCAAGGTGAACATTGATTGGTCTACAACGCTGTGCTGATTTTTATGCTGTTCACATTCATGGCATAATTTATTTCATGGTATAAATACATCTGGCCTCTCTGTCATCTTGGCTATGGGCCGTTAAGGGCTTGGAGAGCCCATCCACTGCAGGGCACTATTCTGTTCCCACTCAGAAAGTAATTTCAAGACTCCTAACTTTGCTGAACTCAGACCCCTCACATTAAATAAGTCTAACTCCTGGGCCTACCCTCTGAAGCCCCCAAAAATCTGGAAGGAAATTTAAATTTTAAAAGGCGTTCCTGGATAAAAGTAAACATTAAATTTTATTCTAGCATTTTTATTATATCCATCAAAACCAGACTATGTCTTCATTCCCCTTTTATCTTTTATAGGAAAAGTGTGAGCTCTTGAGACAGTAGATATACAATAACTAACAGCACACTCATGTCTCATGGCCTTCATATGATCCATTTCCCTTTCTCAAGATGAAAAGAACTTAAGGAGAAGTCAGATTCTAGAGGGATCAGCAAATTACTACTCACTTTTAAAAGGGGGCGGCAGGTGCTCCACAAAGAAAGAGTAACATTTGATGAAACCGTGTCTGTTTGGCTCACAAGTTCCATGAGTCCCCTTTAGAACTCAGGAATATTCGGGAAGAGAGTTTCAGATGCCACCCAGCCCTGCGAGTCCAAACA
This sequence comes from Rhynchomys soricoides, assembly GCA_019843965.1. Classification (NCBI taxonomy): domain Eukaryota; kingdom Metazoa; phylum Chordata; class Mammalia; order Rodentia; family Muridae; genus Rhynchomys; species Rhynchomys soricoides. Next base: position 732,848 of record JADRCH010000107.1, on the reverse strand, counting down.
GATGCATTGCTGCAGAAAGAGTCTTCGTTAGGACATCAAGCCTGTGGTCATATTTTCAATCAGTGCTGTAACTCCTCCTTTGCAAGGGCTTTCACTGACTTCGGGACCACCTAAGGCTCTAAGCAGAACACAGCAACACAGTTTGAGACGTTTCTGTGATGTTCTATACATCATACAGTTGCTAACAACCTGTCAAAGTCATTCTGACACCAAACTGAGAAGCTGATGGTTTGGCTAACATATTAGAGGAGATGAAAAAGAGAGAGAGAAAGAGAAAGAGAGAGTCCTCATTACTGTAATAAAACCAGCCGAGACACACTTCGAATCAATTACTGATTGTGACCTAATGAACTAACCCTCAGTCAAGTAGAGAGCTGAGCAGAGCCTCTTACATTATCAAATGATTTAGGATGGAGCTGTGTCTGAAGATGGGCAACAAGTCGAGGCAGATCCGTTTCCTTAAATTGTGGCTGACTTAATTACCTTGTTCCTGAGCAGGAGATCAAACGAGCAACTTAAGGTGCTAAAGCTCTGAGCCAGCTGGAAATGGAAAGGAAATAATTAACACCAACAAGAGATATGTGGAAGGTCAAGGCACCTCCTGACAGGAGCAAGGAGATTCAAAGTTAAGGCAGGTGTGAAGTCCTTGATGAGCAAGCCCTGGCTCTGCCCGCCTGGCTGATTTTGGCCAGGTTGCTTGTGGCAGCTGTGTATAGAAGAATCCAGTTGGAAAAGGCAGCAATCCAGAGGTCACAGCACATCTGGGGGACCTGTCTGCAGATGGCCGGGCTCCCCAGTACAAGGGACAGGGAAAGCCAAGGTGGAATTCTTATTTCACTGCCCACGTTTGTGTGGCTGAGAGATTGTGTGTGTGTGTGTGTGTGTGTGTGTGAGTGTGTTGAAGATTAAAATCAAAACCTACAAAGTTCTTGTCATTAAGGGGATTGTCTTTGTTGATCACCTAGAGTCATACCAGTTGTACTGTCCAGCGTTACAAGTAGAAACACTTAAATAAACAAGAGCTTAAAATAAGCCAGTTTGTAGACAGATTTTCAAAAACCGAGTTTTATTTTATCTTTCCCTATAATGTCCTTCTTCTTATACAGGGCAAGGTGCCAAGAATTCCAGAGCAAAGCACAGTAGTATCCTCCTTACCTCAGAAGATGAGCATCCTGGGTAAGGAAGTTCTCAGAGTCACAGAAGTTTCCAAGAAGTAGGCAATGAAGAAAAGGATGCAGGCTTTGGGTTCTCATTTCTCCATCTTCCTCTGAAGGTCTGAGCCTCTCCTGGAGGATATGTCCCCGCAGAATGTCTCTGCCCACTACACCTCTTCATAGGCACATTAGCATGAGAGACTGACTTTAACACAAGGTTCCATGATGCCAGCTCATCTTCTACTCACAAAAGACTGAGTGGGATTAGTCTTTCCAGTCACTGACAAATCGCTCCCATAAGCACTGCAGGTGGCAGCATCAGAAGGAGCTGACACACCTCAGGAAGGGTTCACAAAGGATTGACTCATCGCTAAAGACTTGACACACAAGTGAGTCACAGCTGGGACAGTGTTTGGACAACTGGGCTTTTAAGAAAGGGCTGGGGTGGGCTGTGCGCTGTGCATTGGAGGAGTCCTATGCAATGACACACCATGAGTCAGAGCCATAGACTTGAGATGAGTTCCCAAAAGCTGCGCTCCTCAAAGTTAGGTATGCCTAGGACTCTTCTACTTAATGAAAAACAAGGGTCTGGCTGGGCCAGAGGGTGTACAGTTCTAACAAGCCTCAGACTGTCTCTGACTTAGCTGATCTTTGAAACATCCTGAAATAGCAAAGGTTTAACATTTTGCTCCCCAGGGAGCTTCATTCAGACATACCAAGCTTTAAAAGTATAATTTAAACTCTGAGGGTTGCTTACTATTCCAAGAAAGGTGGTGGAGTCAGAGACCTCAGAAAGAATTTGGGGGACCAGACCGCTTGCTAAGCTAGTTTATTCATTAAGGCACTCTCTGAAGAGGATAGTCATTTCAAGCCCACCCCCAATAAATGGGCCAATAGGTGACAGGAAATAGAATTCACCAGGGATACTCCTATCAAGCCCAGGAAAGAACACCACAAAGGAAATCCATCCAGGCCTGTGTGTGTGTGTGTGTGTGTGTGTGTGTGTGTGTACACTGTGAGGCCATTGCTTGACCGGGTGTTTTGTGAATAAAGCAAACACCATCCAGAAGGCTCCTTCCTAGACTGAAGGCGGCACGTGAGAATTATGTGACTCCCAGAATCTCCATCAAGAGGGGACATGTGACACAACATCACCCTCAGTAACCAATTCTTTCTTGAATGAGTGCCTGTGCCTGCTCCGGTCCCCACTGCCACCAGGGACGCCTGGTCCAGCTATCACTCTGTGCTGCTCTGCAGCATGCCACCCTGCCCTCCTGAAGGCTGTGATTCATTGGATTTAATATTGTCCTGAGTCTCACTCCAGGGAAAGCTGCAGGCATGTTTTTTTTTTCCAAGCCATTTAAAGCAGTCTATAGTCACCATTCTATAAAATAGGTGCTTTATTAACTTAGGGCCATAGCAGCTGATGAGCTCAGCTGGTACATGGCCACAGAATAGTCTCTAGTAAGAAGGACAATTTAAATTTCTTTGCCCTTACTCCCCTGCCCCTATAGTATGGTTTGTTTGTTGGTTGGTTGTTTTGTTTTGTTTCCAAACAGGATTAAGGCAAAATCCTTTGTGTGAAATGCAAGGGCCAGAGTGAGCATAGCACTTGCTTGCCCCTTCTTCCTGGCTAACGGGGGCACTGTGAATGCTACTCCCCTTGATGGCTCTCTGGTCCCTCCACTCTGATGCTGAGTTATGGTAAGACAGCCCTGAGTCTGCCCCCTTACCTCTTCCAGAGGAGACATCCCTGTTGTTTAAGATTGCTCCAATTTTCTTCATCTTCTCACTATTTTTTAACTCTAGAATAAATGCATGAGCTGGCTCCCAGGACACACATGCGAAACAGCTTTGCTCTGGACCTGGGTTGTTCTGTCCTCTGAATATGTAGGAAAAATTAGTCTCATCCAGCACCTGTTGGACTCGAAAGTCCAAGCGCCTAGGTGGCCCACCCCACAAAGACACAGAGACTGAGAACAATGCAATAAGCATGAGGTCTATTGAATCCAGTGCACTGGGGCCACCCTACCAACAGGGCAATGGCGACCCCAGGTTAGCAAGGTACACACTTCTTATACACTTTTTGGGGGCAGAGCTTGGCAACAGCATGGAAGGATAGGCCCACATTGGTGGTTAATTTTGACTTTTTACATGATTGGAGGCTCACAGTGGTAACATCAGCCTGTTACCACCCATCTGTAGCTCAGGCCTGTCCTTGACAACAGAGAATTCTGTCCATTGTGTGGGGCCTGAGGCATATCTGTACCTGGCCCTGCTGTCTCATTTTATAATGGTTATCTTTGGGCCTTTCGACTGTCTGGAATGTTTCCTGACCTAGCTCACTTTTGTCTCTCAAGGCCTCACACACCCAGATTTGTTTCCCTGTGAATCAAACTTCCACATCCTATGGTGAGCTATGGTTGTGTGAAGCAGTGTGATTTAAGAGCCCCGCTCTGATCACAGCTAAACTCTAGCATGCATAGACAGCCATTTTCTCTCAGTTAGAACAGAGCATGTCTTGTGCGTTCAACAGCATTTCTGAGTGAACTGTGAGCCCTCCTTCAGGAGGCTGACTTTCTGACACCAGTTTACCCAGCTGTCTTTTCAGGTTGACTTCTGGTGACAATTTTTGAGTCCAGTTTCCAGACAGCCTTCAAGGACATTTGGGGGGGATTACTCCCAATGACTTCCAGAGGCCATTTTCAGAGAGTAATTTCCAGAAACGTGCTTTTGAGACGGAACTCCTTGATCTATAACCCTGAGATGGAGCTTCCAGAGGAAGTTGTAGGCCTGACTGGTGGGATCTTTATAGCTTTGAGTCTGTCTGGCCAGTTCAGCTCTGCTCCATTAGGCATGATGTTTGCAGAAAGCAGAGACTAACTCAGAAAGCGTGGGACCAAAGAGTGACCTGCTTCCCAGAAAAGTCTGGAAAGTCCTGAGTCCTGTAGGATGTCCTGGACAGCCATGTTTGAAGGTTCTGCCAACACACTTCAATGAAATTTATAAGTAGGGAGACATGTCCTTATGGTTTGCCTGCTCCCAGGTGGATACCACTCTAAACAGCATCCCATGCACTGTTTACCATGGTGATACAGTGTAGAATGTTTCCACAATGGTTTAAAAAATAGAGAAATAAAGATGACCACAAAGATAAGAGGTTTTGATAACCCCACCCCAGAGACAAACACAGGTACAAAGGCAGTCAAAGGTACAGTTCTGAGACCTGAGACTCCAGTCATTGTGGGCAATAACCACTCCTCTTTGAGCAATAGACTTGGAGGCGTAGAAGCCTCACCTGCAGCAGCCTACACACATATCCCGCTCCAAACAGCAGAATACGTTTCTCCTCCTCAGACACCTTCAAAGACTCCCCTTCACTGGACAGCTCCTATTCAAATATACCTGGGAATAGGAGACAGGAGGTGAATCCAGCCTAGACTAGTTTGGAATGTGTGTGCAGTAAAGCAAATTGGCCTTTGAGCAAACTTTTTGGGAAAACCTCCTATTCACCATCATGAAAATGCAGAGCTATGAGTGCACATGATTAAGATCCGATGTATTACAGGAAGAAGGGACATGCTCACTAAGCAAGGGCTTACATAATCAAAGCCTGCCATTCAAAACTCGGAGCTACCCTGTCATTCCCCTTACTAACAAATCATTCCCCTTACAAACCAAATCCCTCCTCCTTTTAGCTCCACTAAAGACAACCCCAACCAGTACCTGGGGCTCTTAAGGGCATTCCCATTCCGGTGGCACCCTCCTCCCATGGGATGACCTGACCTAGTTTCTAATCTTTAGCTGCCCTTACTTCAAGTCCCCAAATAAGGCACCAAGAACCTGGAAACACTCATTTCAGTCCCCAGCCACCCTTGATGGCAGGGTTGGGTTTTGCTCTGTTTAGTTTTTTGCTTTGATATTTTTGTTTTGTTTGTTTGTTTGTTTGTTGTCTTCCCAAATAACATTTCAAAAACATCATAAGAATCAGGTCCTGCAAGTGAGCATCCCTCTGCCTGTTGAACAGAAGGGCCCAAGCCCACCAGATCTGGGAAAGGCTGAACTGTAGTAGCACAAGAAGGTCTGGCTATCTGAAGTCCTCTGGAGTGGCACCATGGGCTCCCTGGCGGTCCTTGGATGCCTTCTTCCACAGGGAACTGAGCAATGCAAACCCTGCTACATTGTAGACACATGTCTGTGTAGGGGCTTTTGCTGCCTGATATAAACAAAAGCAGCCACAGGGGCTTCCCAGACCTCCTGGTGTTTCATTACCAGGAAACAGCTCTGGTCTCCATTAGCTGCACCTGAAAGGAATTTAATACTGTTGGTCTTCTCCCTCCATACTTCTACCTCTAGAGAACATGGACATTGTCACTTGAGCTCCAAATCTTGAAAGAGAAATTATTCGTGAACATTTGATGAGTAAATGAAGAAATACTAGAGGAGTGAGTGAGACAGGAGCCTTTTCCAGGACTTCAGAGGACCAAGAGCCCAGTCAAGGCCACGCCACCCACCCACAGATTGTCTCTCCCCGACCCCATTCCTCTGACCCATATCTTGCTGACTGTGTTTGCCATCCACCAAGAAAGCAACATAAAGCCACTGAGGTGACAGAGCACCCTGCCCTGGAGTGCTAGGTGTGCAAGCATTTGTCACCTCACCTGGCTTCAAGCACACTCAGATTCTATCTCCCATTGCCTGTTGTTCTGAGAAGGCAGGACTCCCTGCTTTCCGTGGAGAAATGGACTACAAGATATGAAATGTCTGCAGTCTCCGTGCTCACCCTGCCTGTTCTTGCATTTCTCTGAGCAAAAATGAGGCTCTTCCATATGCTCCCCCTCCTCCCATACTGCCCCCCCCCCCCGCCCAGAAGATACAGGGTTTCCTGCCCTTTCCATTAGCATCTACCTCCTGTGAACACACTCAAGAGGGCTTAAACATAGAGGGGGGACTTGTGGGGAGTCTAGAGAGGAAAATGGGGGCATAGATACGATCAAAATACACTGTGTGTATATTTGAAATCTCAGACAAATAGAATTTCTTAATTATATTTAAGATAGTAATTAAATTAATATCTTATTAATCAATATCTTAATTAATAATATTTAAGATAAATTAAAAATAAGAATAGATAAATAATACATTTAAAAAATAATAATGGCAGGAAATAAAAAACCACTCCGCTTTCTCTTTATGTCTGTCTTCCAGAGGGAAGTATATCTTGAAAAGTGGAACTCTGCTTGTCCCATCACAAAACAATTTTGCCCTCCTAGCTACTGGAGTGGCTACAAAGTTACGAGTATTTTCCTAATTCCTGAATCTCTAGGAATATAGAGCATAGTCTTTCCTCCATGATTTATATTGTTGGCAATGCTTCATTTTTGCAACATTTTCTTAGCTTCCTGGTCATCGGTATGTCCTGGCTTTCCTCTTACCTTTCTGCCTATCCCACTTTAATCTCTTGGGCCTGGTTAATATGATCGCTCTTCTGGCTTTAATTGATATTTCTGAATGGCACTAACTTTGAAATTTGTATCTCTGTCCTGACTTGTCTCTAGAATGTGAGAGGCTTGTGTCCAACTTGGGCCCTGGCTGTGTGCATTCAGTCTGAAGCCAGCATGAATTATCGGCCTGTTGACTGTTCGGTAGCCCCCCCCCGTGCTCATCGCTGAGGGGGTGTCAGTCTTGTACATGGGCATCAACACAATCTTGCCCTGCGCTCCCTTGCCAGTTCATCATGGGCATTTCAGCTCCATTCTGAGGACACTTCAGAGCTCCTCCTTTCTCTTCATCTCTTCTGTGGTTGCCTTAGATTCCAATCTTTACCAATTTCTTTTTCCAATTTTAGTTTTTCTAACTATAAATCTGATTCATTTTTACAAAAATATCAGTATAGAGAGATCCCCCAAAGGTGAGGATGAAAACTACTTACATCTTCATATCCATAATTAACTAATATTGATATGTAGGTGGATATGAGAAGTTACTGAGAACTGGGCATAGTGTTTTGTTGTCTATGCTGTTCTCATGATGCTTGTTCACTTGCTGCATGGTATTCTATTTTATAAGTAGATAGCTACTCCATCCAAGAATCTCATAGCCTTGCATATATGAGTAGGAAAAACAAAACCATTGTAGCACTCAGCACATCTGTTGTATTTTAATCATTTGTGCACATGTTTGATAAATGTGACTTGACATACGTGCACATATGTGTGCATGCTGATGTTTATGTGTTTGAATATGGGCATGTGGATGCCAGAGAATAATCTTGGATACTGGTCCTCACTCTTCTTCTTGTTGGGGCTACATCTCTCTGTTGATTTTCCATTGCAAACACAAGATTTCCTGGCCCGAGAGCCTCTGGGGAGTCTCCTTCCTCTGCCTCCAATTTCCCCATAGAAGCTCTGTAATTACAGACAAGCAAGTGCTCTTACCACTGAGCCATTCCCTGGCTCCCACTGTAATATGTTAAGCACAGGATACTTACTGCAAAGAATTAACCACAAAGTGGGAACACAAAAAGGAAGGATACTAAAGTAATTCAGAGACAGAGCAGGAGGCCACCAGCACCCATGACAAGGTTTACTAGTGTGTCTACTAGTGTGTTTAGAGTCTTGTTGCTACCACTAAAAGCTCTAACAAAAGGATTGAAGAGTTTATCTTAGCTCACAGTTCCAGGGGACAGTGATGCTAGAGAAGGCAGGTAGCAAGAGTGTGAAGCAGCTGATCACATTGCACCCAGTTAAGAAACAGGAGGAAGAATGCTGTAGTCCAGCCCACTTCTCCTTTGTACTCAGTAAGGGATGCTAGCCCATGGAAGGGTGCACCCACACTTAGAGTGTGTTTTCCTACCTTAGTCAACCTAATCTAAACAATCCCTCACTGAGATGCCCAAAGATCCATTGCCATGGTGATTCTAGATCCTATCCTGTAATTTGTTGTTTGAGTTCTATTGTCTATGCCTCTGGGTGTCTCTTTCTTGCCTTCTTCTTCTCTTGTCTGTGGCAAATTAAGCAGATATTTTAAGTCTCATATGGGTGTTTCTGTCCGGATCTCTTGCATTAGTTTTAAAGATTGTTCTAGGGATTACATATACAGCTTTAACGTACATCTACTTCAAAGGAAAAAATGTCACCATTCAAAACACAGCACTGGGAACAACAGGGGTGTGTCTCCATCTGGTACCTGTCCCAGGGATCCTTGGACTGGTGTCACTTGAGACTCTCTTTCTGCATACAATTTTTTAAAGAACCCCAGACATATAGATATGTAAAATAGAAACACAAAGTTGGCATTTTCTTTATAATAAATCATAAAAAGTACATTAAAATAATCATTTGTTAGGCTCATAACTTTAATAAGAAAGAAAGCAAATTTACTTACTAATAAGATGGATGAATTTATTTATTTTTACACAGAGCTAAATACTGGTTAGAAGGTATGAGGACCAGAGTTCAAATCCCTGGCACCTATGTAAAAAAGCTAGAGATAGCTTCATGAGCCTGTAGCATTTAGAGATAGGAATGGGTGGATCTATGGCCAGACAGGCAAGCTCAAAACCTAAGGCAGATAGTGATAAGGGAAGACCTGATGCTTCCCCCCAGGCCTAATTTTATGCACGTACTTACACATATAGTTGTGCACACACCATACACAGAGTAGTTAGACACTCACAGACTCACAGACACACCACAGAAAATGACTAAATATTGGCTGAATCTGACAGTATAGGACATAGAGCATCTTCAACACTTCTCAACATTGATTAATCGCTTGGTTTTATAATCATTAATGCTGAAAAGTCACCTTGCATCATTACATAGTAGAAAATAGTAGTGTGTTTAGGCCAGTTTCAGAAGTTGTAAATTTTGTCCTAATTCTCAAGCCAAAGTTTGTTGAACAGTTTTGTTTTGTTTTGTTTGTTTGTTTTGTTTTGAAATGTAAGTCAGTGACTCAAGTAGCAACGTCTGAAATCAAACATTCTAGCAACACAACCCCATGCGAATTGGTTTGAAGCTGACATGCTGAAGAATGAAGGTAAGATGATGCTAAGTCTTTGTTTCCTGTAACTAGGCCTCTGTGTTTCCAGAAGGTCAGGAAACTATGTGAATAGTGAAAGCACTGTGCTTCACAGCACACAGTGGGCTCCAAGCTGAGCTGAGGTCTTTCCAACAGTATTTATTCATGTTGTAAGTTGTGACAGCATGTGCAGTGCTAAGTGAACAGCATGTGCATTCAAAAGGAAGGCTGGTGGCAAAGCTATGTAAGCAACGTGGGCGAGAGCTGCCAGCAGCACCCCAGGCTCATGACCATTTGATTTCAAATTGCATGTTCAGAAAGCCTTTTATGGTTTAAGCAGGTTTTGCCACCTTCACACCACATTGGGTTTCAAGACCCAATAGGGGTCATGGCCCACAGTTTAAGAACTGCCCTGTCCACCCTCTATACGACACTTGTCCACCCTCTATATGACGCTTGTCACAAAACCATCAATAGAGAAGTTCTTATATTTGCTTTAAGCATATTCTTCCCACATATTGAGAGACAGTTACCATTCATTAATATCCTTTCTAGACATGAATTTTCATCTTCTTCTGTGAAGAATGATTTCCCTTGTACTACAAATTCTCTGTTTTCATTTATTTCAATTTGATTATTTCAAATATCTTGAATCACTTTTTTTTTTTTTTTTTTGGTGAGGGATAGTTTTGCTAGCTATAGAAGGCTTGTCAGCAGTTTGTTTTCCTCTGGCCCTTTACAACACTCCTTCATTATTTGGGATCCTCCTGGAAATGGAAAGTTGACTGCTGTTTAGATCACTGTTCATAGACTATAATCCTCACTTTCCTCTGCCTGCTCTCCATGGTTCCCTTCTATTTCATGTTTCAGAAGTTTGAATGTTATGTGCTGAGATATAATTTTCTTTGATATTATCTTTGGGTAGATTTCTTAGATTTGTGTGTTGATATTTTGTACATAATTTCAGATAAAAAGGAAGCCCATGCTCTCTAGCATGTAGCAGAAAATACTTTAGGCTTCACTCATATATTGGTTTTGGTTCCACTGATCTTATTCCTGGTCTCCTGCTTGCCTTTATTCAAATATGATGCATATTTTTCACTCCTCTCTGCCTCTGCTGTGAACTAGAAGTGACTATTCTGTGATCCCTTTATCAACAAGCTATTGCATTACCCATGCACTAAGTATAGACCGAATGTCTGTCTGTGACCCTTGACCACAAAACCCCAGAAATGTGTAGCTCCCAAATGTTGCTTTTCTTCTTTTGCCTAGAAAACAAATCATTTTAATTAAGTTTCCCACATCTTCTTCCATTTGTCTTTTCTTGATGCTAAAAGTTCATATTTTCCTGGTGTCTCTTGTTCCTAGCACCATGATACTGTCTTCACACACATCTGATAAATATTTATAGGCTTTCTGAGTGGGTGAATTAAGGAACTGAATTCACTTAAGGTAGTTGTGTAGTATTTCAAGGATCCTTGGTAAGGAGAAATGAAACAACACCAATCCTCAAAGCTCAGTACAATGACTAGCACGGTCTGAATTTTGACTGGAGACATGACACTCATTGGTTCCTCAGAAAACTCCCATGACAGGCTCTCAAGTAGCCCCTGGTTCTGGAGGCCAGGAATGCGTTTAAAATCTGTGATGGATGCATAGAAGCCGAAGCAGTCTCTTTTATTATATATTACCTCCCCTGTCATTATGAAATCATTTTCTAGTCACTGTGGTAGCAGCTATCATTAATGTTCTCGTTTGACATTCATACCGCTCTCTTATGCACTTCCATAGGAATTCTGTGGTAATTAACTATTAGTTAACGTTAATAGTAATGGATTTTTAAAATAATGGACCTGCAAATAGGGTCACTGGCAGCAAAAGGATCAATGTATTTGAGTCTGAGAAACAGGGGAGCAATCCGTTTCACTGTGAAAGATCCTGAAGTGGATATAGAGTTTGAGAGGCAGGAGAAGCTCAACAGGACAGGTGGGAGGCCAAGACAGGTGGTTACCTCTCTTTGAGAAAAACTTGATTTGGGTTTAATAGAAAACTATGACAAGATGGCATTTAATTCAGCATTTTCCCTTTAGTTTGTATGCAGATCAACTAGTTCCTAAATTATCTCTTATTTGCCTCATTTACAAACTGTATTTCTCTGCGAAGTAGTAAATCATATTTGCCTAGATGATTGTTCTAGAAAACTGACCTGGAGGCAATGTCAAGATAAAAATGTGTACTAATCTTCAGATCAAAGAAGCAGCTGGCTCTTGAAAACAGCACCTTAGTGCAGGTGACAGGGGAATGAGAAATTTTAAATGAAGGTTACATTGACCTCCATGGAGCTCACTCTGTGAATTGCTGGGGTAGAGGTAGATTGTTTCTAGAATATGCCCAGAATTCTTTCCAAATGTGGCCCTTGTCGTCATACATACCGGTAATGGCAAGATTTGGCCAAGCAAGTGTCAAGTATCAGCCGTCCATCTCATGTCTCCAGCTCTGGATGTCCTTGAACACACTTTCCTTTGATGACAGAGAGCCCAGCGAAATGAACTCCAGGGAGTCGAGAATCACGCACCTATGAGAGTTGTGGAAATCCTGCGGAGCTTCAAATCTGCACACTTAGGTGGTTCTTTGGCTTTTCCTATGTCTTACATTATTGCCTATTGGCATTTTAGTCAAGGAAAGAAGTTAGACATATAATCTCTACCTCCTTCAAGACCAGTAACTTCTACACTTCTCCAGTCTGCATGAGATTTGTCTACAAGAGTGAAATCCTTAAACAAAGAACTTCACATTTACAGTGAGATAGAGTCAGGAGTTACACACTGATCCCCACTTCGCACAGTAGGGCAACCCATTGGATTCTAAGCCTGGTAAAATTTGTTTGGTATGGAGGAGGTGTAGAACCATTTGAGCAGTAAACAGGAAAGATAGAGAAAGGTCTCAGGAAACAATGAAGCCCAAACTGACACAAGCTCAAAGGTAATGACCCTTGACCTGCTCAACACTCCCTACAGACTAGCTAGCCTCTTGCTGCTGCCTCTCTTCCTGGATGACAGGTGTCTGAAGGGATGTGGTGCATACCTTTAAACCCAGCACTCAGGAGGCAGAGGCAAGTAAGTGGCTCTCTGAGTTTGAAGCCAACCTGGTCTATAGATGGTTCCAGAACAGAACAAGTCCTAGAACAGCCACAGCTATTCAGAGAAACCCTCAAAAAATAAAAACCAAGCCAATAGTCAGGGAGTTGTCACCAAAGGAGGAAGCGGTGAACCTGGCCCTGAGTCATATGAGTAACATACCAAGCTCCTAATCTGTAAGGAGACTGGGACACTCTGGGGTTCTGGCTACAGCAGGGATGCTTATGGGGAAGCCATGGCTGGGCTAGAAGGGTCTGGACTGTCAATGCCTCATCACCCATCACCCATCACCCATCACCCATCACACATCACCCATCACACATCACCCATCACACATAGTGGCTAACTCTATGACTCCACCATCTCTCGCTCTCCACCCTCAAGATGAATATATGTTTCCTTTTCAGAATCCATGCGCCTTGGTGGCACACGTTGAATTCCAATCCACAGTTATCCACATCAGCACTTTAAACCCTAGGTGATCAAAGCTGCACAGGCCCTGGGATGGTTTCATCCAACACTTCTGTCTATAGATATAGAAAATGAAGTCTCAGGTAGGAGATTCACACTCTGAGCACTATGGTCATCTATACTTCCCTGGTGGTATCCTTTATATGTTTTGCTCCAGATCAGTTGCCTATTACTTAAGAATCAGATATTCTATGAACTGTCAAGAATAAACGCTGTCATGTGTTCTGCTCAACCCAAGTATTAAGGTCATTAAGTAAATGACAAAGAGGGAGAGTGTTCCAGATCTGTAACCTGACCTCTGGAGGGAAGCCATCCTTCACTGACCTTTTTAACCACTCATCTTCCAAGCACCAGAGTGAGCCACACATGAACCATTCTGGCTTTGGCCTGGACCATGTTAGTCTTAAACCATGCAATCCAGCCACCAGTTGAGGCTCCTTGAGGTATCTTTCCTGTAAGCAGGAAGATATCCCAGTTTTACTCACAGTGTTCACATCAGGACCAGCTGCAGAGATGGAATTCAGCCAGGCATTGTCTTTTAAATTCATGCAGCAGAAGGCTTCCACAGAGTCTACCTTAATCATTCAGCGTTTCTTCTTGTCTCTACCAAACTGCATCTATAAAAACCATAAAGTAGAAATCTTTGATTACTCAGAAAGGTCAGGCTTCAAATTGTATATTTAATCTGTATTGAAAGAAGCGTGTTTTGTGAAGAGCTACATTGTAGTGTCTAAACACCTGCTGCTTCCATTTTTTCAAGACACGCATGGGCACTCCTGGGCACAGACCCACAAATAACATAGCTATGCCTATCACCAGCTACCTCCCTTCTCAGATGCTCCTTTTAGAATTTAAATATTTCAGCACCTGTCAGAAGACAGGTGATTTTTTTTTCATGGTCAGCAGGAATAACAACAGTATAAAATAAGCTATTTCCACCTGCCTGGAGTGGATTGGGAAGCAGGCCATCCTGAGACTGGATATTCTGAAAATGTGTGCTTCCTATCCTTCCCTTTTCTTCTCAGCCTTTCTCCTTCTCCTCTTCTGCTTTACTTTCAGACAATTCTATTAGGCTGCTCAGTAAGTGTAGGGAGCAGCAGCCAGAGCAGGTGGCCAGCTGCCATCTAGGAAGGTATCAGGAATGTGTAGAAGCAGCAGGTTGGGTACAGGGGAGCTTCTTGCGAGGGGGTTGGCAAAGAGGACACCAGCTGTGCAAGCTTTATCCTGTGGCACCAGGGAGACTCAGTGAGAACCCAGCCCCCTTCTTCAGACCAGGTGAAATTGCCATTGTGAAGAAAAATCAGACGAACTCAAATTGAAAGATGGTCTACAAAAATAACTCACCTTTAACCTTCAAAATTATTACTGCCATGAGAGTTGATAACACAGATTGTAGGATGCAGTTCTTGGCTTACAGTGGACAATAAATCCCTACTGAATGTGTCTTCCCATGCCTGACAGTTTCCCTGTGGAAAGAGCTTGGCCAAATACTTGAGGAAGCATTGACCTATGAAAGAGAATTTTTATCACACACACACACAGGAACGAATGCACACACGATGAGAGAGTCAAACAATCTGCATAGATACCGTTTCCATTTGTAATCCAATGATTTACAACTCTCATAACTTGTAATAGTGCTTAAGAGAAACAAAAGACTAAGAAAGCCACCCATTGCTGTGTCCTCTGATGTAAGTACGTCTGGGTCCTTTTCAGATAGAAAGAACTCCTTTCCAGATGTTGGCTAGAAATGTGAGCATCGTTTGCTGTCCAGTTAGAATCTTTAGTGTCACTGCCTGGCTAAAGAATACTTAACAGTTTCACTTACTGCAAGAATAGAGGAGACCAGCAGGGCAGTGGTGGCGCACGTCTGTAATCCCAGCACTTGGGAGGCAGAGGCAGGTGGATTTCTGAGTTTGAGGCCAGCCTGGTCTGCAGAGTGAGTTCCAGGACAGCCAGGGCTACATAGAGAAACCCTGTCTCAAAAAACAAAAAGAAAAAAAAAAAAAAAAAAAGAATAGAGGAGATCAAGAATACTTGAGCTGAAGTGTGTTTCAGAGATTCTGCAAGCTGATAGAAGTGTAAAGATATTCAAAACAAGTGTCTGAGTTCCTCCTCTTTGAATTTGAATACAAATACGTCGTTTAAAATGTAAATGCAGAATCAAGAGCTATTTCAGCTTTTAAAATCCTTGGAAAAGACAGAAGCTCTCCATCTTGGGAAGAAAACAGGTCTATTTTCTTTGTTATGCATAAGCAGACTACATTCCTATTTCCCACTTTCCAACTTGCAGGAGATGGGGGTTGATCTGAGAGCTGGTTTGTGTATCTTGTTTAGGATTCTTGCCAGGACAAGCTGTGACCCAGTGTTGGTAGGTCCTGTCTACAAGTTTTACCTGTCATTGACTGGGACACAAAACAAGACACTAACCATCATTTCCTAGTAAATGGTATCTTTAAAAGATAATTTTTGGAGGATTTTCTTGGTGTTAGAATTTATAGCAATATTAGTTATGCAAAGCAGGTTTTCTATGCAAATGAGTAATATAAATAGTATTTATGTTAAAGAAGAGGTTTATGAGATTTTTTAAAAAGCTATTCTCAGTCATTCAAATTCAGTCTTCTTAACCCAATACTCTGAAGTGGAACATTGTGGAAAGCAAGCAAACAAGCTCTTAGTGATGAGTCTCAACAGCTCAAGTGCAGCCCTCTTGGCACCAGTCACTTCATTCAAAGTTTGAGAATGATTTGTAAATTTGTTGTGATGGTTAGTTGGTTTTAGTTGTCAGTTTAACACAATCTAGAACCACCATAGAGAAGGGCCTCTGAGAACACCTAATGATCTTCATTACATTAATCAATGTGGGAAGACCCAGTCACTGTGGGTGGCACCATCCCCTAGGCTTGTTGATCCTAGCCTGTATATGCAGAGAAAACAACATAACCTTCATGCATTCATTCATTGCTCTCTTTTGGAAATAGAGTCTATGTGATCAGCTGTTTCAAGCTCCTTCTTCCTTGACTTTCACACAGTGACAGAAGGTACCTTGAACTGTGAGCCCAAACAAACCCTTTCATCATTCAGTTGCTTATATCAGAGTATTTATAATAACAAGCGAAAAGAAACTAAGACTCTGTATCTCCTCGGGCACCTTGCTATCAAGAGGGTGTGTTCATACCAGCAACCCTGGTATCAGCCTGGAGCTTTCTTGAAACAGAACCGCAGGCTCCAGAGCATCTTACTCATAAGCAAAAGTGGACGTTTGAAAAGCTATGCTCTCTCCTGAGTGGCAAGGTTTTGCTTTGCTCATTTTTAAAAATTAGAAATATCATCTATACTTGATGTAGAACAATTGCTGAAGATCAGAAATCAAGAGCAGAAAAATCTTAGGTTGCCCCACCAGGAATTCTCTCGGGTTGTTGAAAGATTCTCTGTGTTCTGTTTTAGCTGCATCCACCAACAGATTTGAGACCCTGCTGGATGGAGATGGAGCCCAGCTATCAGCATATTTCTGTCCTTCTCCTACAGCAAAGAAGTCAGCTAGAACTGTTATAAAAGGCAAGGAAGAGGAGTGTCCACATTGTGGTTGGTCAGACTGACTCAGTGGGTTTGTCTCCTCAGACTCGGCTCCTTTCAGTGGTTGACACACTTGGGATGCTCCCCTAAGACTCCTCACACTCAGCTCCTTTCAGTGGTTGACACCCTTGGGGATGCTCCCCTAAGACTCCTAACCCACCACTACAGCACTCACACAACCACCCTAGTCTAAGAGCACAATTGAATCTCTGTATTTGACACATGAGCAACATTACTCACAGCCGTCATGAAAAGTAATCTTTCAGACCAGGAGTCATGGCTTCTTTCTGTACAGCCAGCATTTGGGAGGCCGAAGCAAGCAGACCGCAATGAGATGCCATCCAGCGTGGGCTACATAGTGAGTTCTGAGTCCTCCTGGGCTACAGCAAGGCCCTGACACACACATATGTGTGTGTGTGTGTGTATGTGTGTGTGTGTGTGTGTATATGTATGTGTGTGTGTGTATATATATATCTTCTCTTCAAAGTTCTTCAAGTAGCATCTCCAGATTGAACACAATGGAAGGCAGAAGGCCTCTCTTCATCCCAGCTAGCTAATTATAATTTTTTTTCCTTGTTCAGTGTACTTCCTCTGAAATAATAAGCTTTTCAACACACAAAGCCCCCCAAAAATGGTGGCTGATGAATTAATTGGCTGGATGGGAATACTAGAAACACAAAAGGGAAATGAGAAGAGTCAGCTCGATGTCTGTCTCCGAGACGGTGAGAGGAACACGCTAACCATTACTAAAACCATAGAGACAGATTGCTTGGCATACTCTAATGACATCATTGTTTCTGTACCATGGGAAAACATGACATTTCTACAATTGGATCTAATGGAAGATTGCACATAGCAGTTAGACCCCTTGTGCATTGTGAGACCAATATCCATCTACAGGCTTGCTTGCTCTAAGACCCAAGCCATTCCTAAATATTCTTTAAATAAAGAGAAATAGCCCAGTACTATTTGAACTTGTCCTTGAATGAACAAGGTTATTGGGCACCTTTTGCATCATGTAGACACAGCTGGCCACTTTAGAGTTTGGCATAGTTCAACATTCAGCAACATCATGGATAGAGGTAAGAACATTCTGCTTCAGATCTGTATTCTCAGTGCTGGAGAAGTCTCACACAGAGCCTTAGTACCATAAATGTGCACTCCAGCCAGGGGCTGCATTTCCTCCTACTTTGCCATGGTGCCTTTTGAACGCAGGCCTTTTCTTTCAGTTGTTTGTGTCCTCTTCATAGTTGGCAGTTGAAATGGTTGCTTCCCCCAAAGCAGTTGCTGACAGATAGACATGGAGCTCCAGGGTAGTGAGCCCAATGATCAGCCTACCTTCCAGTTCCCATCTTGCCCTCACTTTATGAGTGAGCCATGTATGGATGTGAAGACAGCTGAAGGGCCATAGGTAGGGATTCCCTTTCTGTGCTGGGAAACAGCTCAGTAAGTATAGTGCTTGCCTTACACGCATGAGGCCCTGACTGAGATTGTCCACTAGAATTCACATTTCCAAGGTGGTAGTATAGACTTGTAATCCCAGTGTGCTGGGAAGGCAGATGTGGACAGATCTGCATGGCCTTCTGGCCAGTGAGCCTAGCCTGCCTGGTGAGCTCCAGACCAGTGAAAAATCTTGTTTTAATAAACAAGGTGGCCAGCACCTGAGAAACAACAGCTAAGGTTGTCCTTCGGCCTACAACTTCTCCTCCCCCCTTCCTCCTCCTCCTCCCACTCTTCCTCCTCCTCTTCCTCCTCCTCTTCTCTTCCTCCTTCTCCTCTTCTTCTTCCTTTTCCTTCTCCTCTTTCTCCTCTTCCTCTTCCTCCTCCTTTTCCTCCTCCTCTTCCTTGTCCTATTCTTCCTTCTTTCCTTCTTCTTCTCCTTCTTCTTAATTTAAGATACACACAAGCATCTCAGGTTGCACACAGGACTGGCATATAGCAACAGCATCTCAGGCAGGCCATATGATAGCAGGAGACAGAATGACTGCAGTATCCTTGGTGGCCCCTCCCTCTACTCTTATTCAATGTTGATAGAAGGCTAGATCTTTGCTGGCACATGGCCATTGTCAAGTTGCAGGTGTGGAAGACACTCAGCTAAAAGTGGCTGCAGTAATCAGAGCAAATCCTCAGGGACAAGAATGAGGAAGGTGACAAGGTGCAGTGTAATGTCACTCCAGGGAGGGCATAGACTCCATCTCCCTTCCTTGATGAGATATCAGAAAACAGAAACAGCTATCTAGAGGCAACAGAGAGGAGCCCAGCACACTTGTCAACATCATATTCTTCATCATCATCAATGATCACGTGTAATCATAAAATAGCAATCAAATGCAGCTGCTCTGTGAGGATGGACACCTTTGATAGTAGGAGATTTGCATTCATACTGAGTTGTTAGAAATCACTGGCCAATGCCAGTGTCTCATCCCTAGGTCTTAAAGATCTTACATGGTCAAGTTCCCAAGTTGCTTCTAATATATGTATATGTATATATATTTTTTATTTGGAACTGGTGGTATTTTCATTTTCCTTGATATGTTTTCTAACCTCAGTGATTCTGTATGGCTCTTCTGTAAGTAATATGTAGACAGTTCGTTGGCTGATGGTCTTGCATTTATTTTTCTTGTTTTCTCCCTCTGCTGGGCTTCTCTCCATGAGTTTAGCTGGATGAGTCAGTTGCCAGTTAGGCTTGTCTTTGAGAAATGGACATGTTTCTGGGGCTTTGACATCTCATCGCTCCTTCTGTGTGCTTGGCCACTTTGCTTGTGCACCATCAGTGGCAGCAGGACAGAACTGGGCCACACACAGTGCTAGCCAGGTCCTTCAACCTTCCACCATTTGTCACCCTGAATGTCAGAAGGGATCCGCATGGTCATTCCAAGATGACTGGCTGACATTGCTCTCTGAAAGAATGTCTGAGTTTGCTTGCTTCAAAGGTGAGAGAGAACAGCACACAAAGCAATGGTGAGCTAGAGAAAAGTTAATTTATCAGCACTGGTTGGAGATAGCCAAACACATTGAGACCAGCAGGGAGGCTGAAGAAGGGAAGATGCCCTCCCTGCCACAGATAGTGCTGGGTGCCAAGCTGATCAGCCCCACTTCATGACAACCTGCCTCATGAAACGCAAGTTGTGGGGCATGCTTCTGAGAGTGGGATATCTGCCTCTCAACCACTGAAACATCCACCTCAGTAATCAGAGGCTTTCCTCTTCTTGAAAGGAAATGACCCCAGCAGTCCCTCCCCACCTTCTTCCTCTCCAGACCCATGGGAAGTAGTAAAGCAACAATCCCCTGAAAACATCCACTAGTCAACTGCCATTAGGGCATAATTGAAGACCTTCCACATCCAGAAATAAAGCCAGTCATAGGCTGGTACCCAGCCTGTCAGTGCATAAGGCAAGAAGTGTTTGCCAAAGCCAAAGGCCAGGTTTTCTTGTGGCAAGAAATAGAGTTCTTCACTGGCATATTGTTCCAATGATTGATTTAAGTGCTTCCCTCTCTTTGTAGCAACAGGAAGGTCTGTGAAGTTTCCAGTCAAAATGGCTCATGAATGGGTAATCACAACAACCCTAACAGTCTTTTGATTCCCTGACAGATCCAAGGAACACGTGAGTTTCTTGTGATTGATGGCTGTTGACTGACAGTGGGTTTTGTGGAATAATGAGAAGAGTCCCAGACGGCAAACAGCTCCAAGAACAAATGAAGTGCATACCCAGGAGATGTACACAAGGCAGGATGGAGAACCTGCTTCTAGAGCCACTAGACAGCCCAACTCCACCCACTGAGAGAAAGCTCAGTAGCCACTGGCTGGTGATGGACATTGTTCCTTCTACTTACTCTCCCAGAGGTCCTTCTTACAGCCCTGGACCCATGCTTAACTCTCAGACAAAAACACTGTAGACCTTGACCACAGTGATGGCATATCAGGAAGGGAAGGGCTCTTGGTACAGAAAAGCCAACAGTGCCCAGGAAATCCAGCACTAGATTCAAATCACATTAAATTATATGCACATAAAAGCATTCAACTTGATCAATAACCCAGTGAATAATAAAAACATATGTGCCTGTCACATACATAGTTAGAAGAAAGCAGATCCTATGACTTAGGGACCACGTGGAAAAGGGCATTGGCTAGAAGCCAAGCCTCCAGCATGTTTACTGAAAGGTCATTTGGAAGTCAAACTGGACTCAAATACAATGTTCTCTGGCTTCCATTTGGAAGCCAGCTGATCACGCACTAGGGAAGGGATAGTAGAGGAGGGAGCAGGAATCCTGAACCCCTGCCCCCACACATACACATACACACAAACACACATACCCTGTGTTGAAGACTAAAGATTTTTATGTGCAGAGTAGGACCCTAAAGGCATGTTCACTAACAGCAAAGTGATGCAGACACAGTTACTATCATATATATGGCAAACCAGAAGGTCTATATCCAAAGCAGAGCCTAAAATGTGAGCATGGGACCCTGAAGTCCACAGAGGCCAAGGTCCTGAGATTCAATCCAGCAGTTACACTAAAGATAAGAGCAGATCATCACAGTCTTTGTAGAGTGTTTCTTATGTGCCAGAGGAAGTCAAAGTGCTTTCCAGTCCCTCCTGACAGTAGTCCAGGTGGCTGTGGCCTCTGCTGCCATCATCAACATTGGTCATTGTCTTTCATGTTGTCACTAGAGCAATGGAAGCAGTGCTGCCATCATCAACATTGGTCATTGTCTTTCATGTTGTCACTAGAGCAATGGAAACAGAGGCCTGTAGGCATAATGATTTTGTGCACTGTGTAAAGGTTATCTTTGTATTAGCCAAATGTTGATTTCTCTGCTCTCATATTTGTTTCAATCCAGACATGGCATTGCAATGCTTATGTCAAGAATCTCCTGTCTCAAGTTTGTGTGAACAATTCTTACCATTTATTCTTTAACTTGTCGATAAATGCTGGTCACCCAATGTCTGGGCAAAAGAGAGAACAGGGTGGGACTACTGCCAGCCAGGGGAGAAAGAAAGAGAGAGGAAGAGAGATTCAGATCTGCCACAAAGAGAAAGAAAGAGAGTTCATAGAGCCCAGCTGGAACCGAGAAGGCCCTAAGTACAGTGTTATGAGGATGTTGGCTGGGAGGAAGCCAGATTGGCTTAGGGGGTTAACACAGATCATTTGACTGCCCAAGTATTGAAGTCAAGCTTGAAAATAAACCTTGGTCTCTCTGTGTTGTTGAAAACTAGCTAAGATAAAGAAATACAGTCACTGTATTAATTTACTGCTTACATTTATGTTAATAATAATATTTACAGAGGCCCCCTGCCTCAGAAGCTGCTCTTCTAAGATACTGGTGCAGATCCTTTGTGTAAGACCAAAGTTAGTAGCATCCATGTAAAATCCTTCTCTGAAGGTCAACAAGTACTCCAGACACAAGGACGATGGTGAGATCTGCTCCCCAGGGAAGCAGCAAGAGATCAAGCTGGACCTGCCTATGATACAGCTCTGAGGGCTGCCAACAGGACAGGGTTCCATCAGACACTGGGGCAAGAGGATCCTAAAGTGTGGAGGTAAAAATATCATTCTGGTTTCCAAAGAACACCACACCAGGCAGGGTCCAGAAGTCTTTGAGTCTGAGAAGTACAGGACCTGTACATTAGTTGTCCCTATTGTGGGAAGCACTTAACAGCCCACAATGACAAGCCTTGTATCCTCAGTGGCTCCCAGCCAGATATTTTCCATGACTTTACCAACCTATATCTTAAGGGCAAGGATTGTCTGCTGTGAAAATAGAAATACATATGAAAATAATACATAGGATCTTTACTGCCTTTGGCTTCAGATATTGAAATAAACCTGGAGACTGTTCAGCATCTTGGGCCTGAAGAAGAGCATCTTGTACCTATTTTCTGCTCTGGGTGGAAGGTGGTGGAGGTGAGATTAGATTTACAGACTCACTGGCACATAGGCACAGGAGTAGACAGGGGTCTGCATCTGCATTGGGAAACATGAAGAGCAGTGAGTGGGGTCAGGATCATGCATGTGGGTTCCCTCACTGACTGTGGGGTCAGTGCATGTCTATGGCTGTTTCCTGGTCCTACTGACAGGAAAAGGCACCTCACACAGCTGTGAAAAGGCCAGGCTACAGGGAAGCTCACAGTAGAGCGCCATAGCAGCATGTGGGGATGTTTCTGTTCTTAGTGCTCTCATAAGCACTTGGATAATCATTTCTTCTGTAGTGGAATCTCTTCCTTGAGGCCTAAAGCTGAGGAGAATCTCTTGTCCATCCTTCCCCACTTCTCTTGAGAATCAGACCTGTCTCCAGCCTTCCTGGGTCTAAGAACACAGGGAGTATTGAAGTGACTGGGCCCAGTTATAGGATGAAGTGTAGTTGTGGACTCCCAGGGTTTACAGCAGTCAGAGACAAGATAAGCCAACAAGATGGTAAGCCAGCACCCATGGAAGCCATTATTTGGCTTTTTTTGTTTTTCCTACTGTTTTGTTTGTTGATAATTTGGTTGCTCTTCTTCCAAGATGAGTGTGATTACATAGCTCTAGCTGATCTTAATACACCCATAGGCAAGGATGACCTTAAATCTCTGATCCCTCCTGCCTTTACCTGCCAGCCCAGTTTCTGTGCTCTATGAAGTACTGAAGACTGAACTTACAAGGTTTCA
>JADRCH010000107.1:696014-709828 GCA_019843965.1 Rhynchomys soricoides | reverse complement strand
TCTCTCTCTCTCTGTTCTAGCTCTGTGTGTGCACACATGTGTGTGTGCAATTCACAATTCTGTGTGTATTGGTGGGGTATAGAAGGATGTGGTTGAGTTCTTGAAAGTGTGGAAGAGCCTTTCAAGCTGAGGCAGGAGCAACTCTAATCAGAGCCTTGGCATGTGTACATTCAGAGCATATATATCTTTTGTTAATCAGCATTTTTCCCCTGAAACTTTCATATGTGATACTACTCCATGCCCTTCCTGACTCTACAAACAGTGGGATGAAATTCACAACTCCTCCCAACACAGTGAGAGAACCCTAAAACACAGACTCCCACTTCAGACACTGACTGCAGCCAAGTGGAATGGTGTATGGAAGGAGTGTGCAGCAGGGGGTGAATCTGAGCAAAGCAAACTACATATATGAAATCACCCAAAAGCATTGAAGAAACCAAGCCCAGCCCCACCGTAAAAAGGCTTGACCCTATATCTAGCATACATGAAAGAACACTACTGGTCCTATCCTCTTCAAGACTTGGCCATAGGAAAGCAGACTAAAAGTTACTACAGAGAGGATGACAACCCACACATCCAAGGTCATTAACTGCTGAACTAGAGACACTCCAAGAACTTAACTCCGTGAACTAGCAGCTAAAAGAGCCTGGACAAAGGTGAGCCAGAAACCAGGAGGCATTATGATGAGAATTGGGGAAAATTTGAAACCCCAAAGAATCTTGCATGCATCCACAGAAAGGACTGTGGTGGGCTGGGCCAACAGGAAAGGCCCAGCATGAGTGACATGAAAGAGACCTGTCAGTCATCCCTAGGGAAGTAGGCCAAAAGGAGGAGGAATGCTGTTTGTCAGCTTCTGGTCACCTTGAGAACACAGCCCACAGGAGGAAATACCCACTTTGGCTCATGGTTTCAGAGATTTCAGCCCACAGGTGATGGACTCCATTGTTTCTGGGCCATGATGAGGCAGAGCCCATGAAGAAGGCACAGGGATGTGGAAGAGCAACTTTGCTCATACTGTGGTGACCAGCAAGCAGCGAGAGACTGAAAGGGAAAGCTTTCCCAGGGCATTCCTTAGGGAAATTATTTTCTTCAGCCAGACCCCACCTTCTATTCCCCACTGCTTTCCAAAAGTGTTGTCAGCCTACAAATACCTTTAGGGATTAAGGCATTGAAGGCAGAGAGCTTCTGATCCAATAGTCTCTCAATAGCACCGCTGGGTGTCAACCAGACATTCAGCACAAGAGACTTTTGGGGTGTTGGGAGTTAACTTACATCTACACTGATAACATACACAAATGTAGTCCTGAGAGAGTAGCAAAGTTAGCCAATGGATAGAGAAGGCATGAGCTTCAGGAGAGGCTCTGATAATTAACCAGATAGCAAGCCTGAAGTGTTCCAATCTGCAGGATAGCAGCCCCATCTTTGTTGTGTGCTGAACAATATTCAATCAATATTTATCCCAGCATTATTAGCGGGTAAGAATGATAATGTAAAAAAGTGTCATGTAAATATAAAGTCTTATTATAGCTAGCAAATTGGATTCCTAAGCTGATTAATTTGAAAGCTGTTTGGATTTCTTTTGGATGATATTGCCAAGTTTCCGTGTTTGCAGTTTGAACTGGTGACTTTCAAAATTGATGCTGAGGGCAAGAGACCATGCTAATTAGTGCGTGAGCTTTTCACATCTGAAAATCTGGGAATGAGTCCTGCTTGGGTCAAAAGTGAAAATGAGCTTGGGTCTCTCGCTCTGATCCCTGTTGACATTGACGTCACAAAGCTATCCTGTTATCTGGCATAGACACTAGGCTGTCAGGACAGCAGGACCCCAAGGCTGCTGGGCATGGTAGCAGATCCTGGCCACAGAGTAACAGGGAGAGCAGTTTGTTTTTTGTTGTTTTTTTTTTTTTTTTTAAGGAAAAAATAAAAAGGAATTCATGGCACACGTCCAATCTGAAAGACAGTGTCATCATCTCCCACTGCCTGTCACCTCACTGAAAATGCTCAGCAAGTAACACAAGCATATAAAATGACATTGTCTGGCAGAATAAAGTACCCTGAAGCACAGTCCATCTTCTCCATGATGGTCCACATGGCCACATGCATATGGTGGGGTGGAAAAACATGACAGTATTTTTTTTACAGCAGTCATGTGTGGGGTCCCTGAAATCAGAATTCTAGGGGCAAGTGGGATTCAGGAGGAGGGATGGATGGCAGATAGGCCATTAGGAGGACACCCACTCTCTCGTCCGTTCATTCACCCACTCACTATTGGTTACCTGGGAGGAACTCTAAGGTGCCAGCTAAAGCTTCCTGGGAGCATCCTCAGAGCACACAGACCAAGCAGGCTCCCAACAGCATCACAAAAACAATGAGGTGTGTTCAAGCAGGGTGTTGGGCCAATCATTCCACCAAATGCAAGGGCACAAACCCCATCATGGCTGGAAAGGGAGACAGCGAGGTAAGAGATTCACACCTGACTCCACAGCCATTGCCAATTAAGCTGAATTTTAAGCTAAAGGCAGTGAAAATGTAACACTAGTGGGTAGGTCTCGACTAAACTAAAAAGCAGAATGAAAGAGATGTAAACACAGGACATACAGAGAGGGGGGAGGGAGAGAGAGAAAAAGAGAAAGAGACAGAGACACAGAGAGACAGTGAGTTAGTTCAGGGACACCAAACGGCTTCATCAATATCATTTCCCAGGTCTGAAGGTCAATGGGAAATAAAGGTTTCGGGCAGGTGCCATATGGGTTCCTGGGTGCCAAGAGCCCCAGCTCTCTATGAGTCATCAGTCAACATGATGGCCTGAGAAACAATGGAGCCAGCACAGGAGGAGTTAGCTGTTGACAATGGGGACCAGGTACACTGCCTGCTGAGGGTGTAGCGAGCGCCCCACAAACATCCTCCAAGCCGTCATTCTATTTCATGTCTCTCGAATTTAATAACAAATTTCCAGCTTAATCTTGAAGACACAAGTCACTTATGCTCAATCTGCCTCTCCTCACGCTGCTGCTGTAATCTCACAGCACTCATGCCAGCCGCTGGCAGGGAGCCCATCGCACTCCCAAATCAAGCCCAGTTTTTCATTAGCTCGAATCCTTCCCGAGGTGGCCTCCTTTCCAGTTGGCTGATCAGCAATCAACACTAGTTTGTTTCCATCAGAGCGGCTCCTGTAACTTCTCATTTAAGAATGGACCCTCTCAAAACACATTAGGAAGAGGCATATGGAGCAAACGTGATTTTAACAGTGGCTTGGGGTCTTTTCCCTTCAGGAAAAACAAATGTGGCGGGAATCTAAAGGCAAAAGTTCATTGGCTCATCATTCTGTGGACTCTGTGGAAGATTCATCTTAAGTCTTAATGTGTATAACATCCCCTTCTAGTTAAAGATGAGAAAATGGTAGATGCTATTTTCAATCATGGAAATTAAGATAGTGGTAACTGCCTTACCTGAACCATGGGCCATTCAGAAAATACAGGGTTCTATGCCAAATCTTAACTTTGAACAATAATTTCCTTAACAGTAGTTTCTGGGGGACATTTTTTTTAATAAGGGGAGACTCAAAGATTCTGATAAACCTTCTGTCACTGGGATGTAGTTGGAGGTAGGTCTTGAATACCTGCTGCTCCCAGGTGAGGCAGGAACACCCTTGCAAAAGTCGCTCACCCACACAGGGTTTGCTGATGACCTCTAGATATTGTCTTATGTTACTCATTGTCCACACCTTTTACCTGGCTCAGTTTTACCTGTGTCACTCAGTTGAAGGGACAGCCTAAAACCTGTCCGGGGTGAGCAACCATGATCGTTTATTAGAGAGGTTTAGAAAATGTATTGCTGCCTTTTACCATTTGACCTTGGACCCTTCACTGTTTCTACAGCTGGAACCAGTAATGTCCTGAAGTTCTGTGCCTTTTGGAAGTGCAAGCTGTTTTTAATGTAAGGTGTCATGTATGTCTGATGCTGTTTTGAATGGATGGCATAGTATGTATCTGGTGCTATCATAAAGGCCCAGGAGTATACCACTAAGAAGGTACACATACAGTCAGTTGTGTCTCATGACTGTTGTCTTTGCTCAGCATCATTAGAAGGCTTCTGCCCTCTTAGCTTTCAGGACTCATCACCATCCTAATTCAAGGTCAGCTGCCCTCAGGCTCATAGACCACTTATTTTCGCACTACAGTGTACCATGTCTCTTCAACAGCTCTGCAAACTTGGCCTGCCTCGTAGACCAGGATCCCCTGCAAGGAAGCAACTTTGCTCCTCTTCCCCCTCCTGGCTGCAGCTCCTCTCTCACCACACCTGTGTGACTGAGGCTTTTGACCATTCAGACACAATGGATGGATGTGAACTAAAGGTTTCCTGACAATTCATTGAGCATTGCCTACCTACTAGGCATTTTGTAACATGTGGGTGCTCGCCTGTGTGTGGCAAAACCATCTTGACAATACATCACCCAGTAAACCTACTGGGTATAGACATGACAACATGTTTTGTGCCACAATTTCTAAGACAGTGTATTAGTCAGGGTTCTCTAGAGTCACAGGATTTATAGGTAGTCTCTATATAGTAAGGAAATTTGTTAATGACTTACAGTCTGTAGTCAAACTCCCCAACAATGGTCAGCAGTAGCTGTGAATGAAAACCTAAGGATCTAGCAGTTGCTTAGTCCCACAAGGCTCCCAGGTGAAGAAGATTCAATCTTCCTCCTTCCAATGTCCTTATGTAGATCTCCAGCAGCAGGTGTGGCCCAGATTAGAGGTGTGAGTACCACCACACCTGAAACTTCTGTCTTCCAGACTCAAGATCCAGACCACAGGTGAGCCCTCTAATTCTGGATTGTAGTTCACCCCAGATATAGTCAAGTTGATAACCAGAAATAGCCACTACAATCCATCCCTTGTCAACTTGACACAAATAATATCTCATATTCACATGAAACAATACCAAGGTCATAAATGTGCTTAACATGATATATCTATTCATCATACAATCGCAAATACATTTATAAACTTACAATGGGGCAATGTCCCTTGGGAACATTCTTTTAGTATCTCAATGTAAATACCAACTGATGTTATAGAAATTGGAAGAAAGACAAATGTGTTCTTAACAAAATACAACAGAAGCATTCATTTTACTTTATGATCCTCGTTTCTGCAGCTGGTCACGTGGTCTTAGCTGGTGTTTATAACCACCTTCCTCTACGACCCATTCTGTATTTCCTCCACCCTCTGCAAGCACCTCAGCAGGTCTCGGCTCTTTTCCTGGAGGAGTGACCCGTACCTTCATTCCTGATGGGTCTGCACCCTTTGTCATCCTGCTTGAATTAGGCTGTTGTAGTTTCCCATTGACTTTAATCACAGGACATGGTAGTACTAAGAGACGCCCTAAGGGATCTCCTGCACTCCAGACATGATCCTTCTTACCTCCATTGTGGAGAGGCAGTCCAATTTCCCCATGGTAATCTGGATCTATCACCCCTCCTAACACTGTTATTCCTCTCTTAGCCTGTTGGTTTAAGGGGATTAGAAGCCCAAAATGACCAGGGGAAGTCTGACCTTTCAGTTCAATGAAATGTTTGTTGTAGCTCCTGGTAAGAGCTCTCCTCCCTCTGGAGCCAAAACTTCTAGGCCAGCAGAACCTAGAGTTGTGGGAACTGGAAGCAAAAATTTTCAAGGAGGGTCACAAGGAGTGATAGTAAGTGGAACTATTCCCTTTTCCACCCCTTGATTCCTGGACCCATGGATCCTGGCTATGGGAGAAACCGTACCATACATTGGATGCTGATTCAAAGCATACACTGCCTCCTGAAGAACTCTGCCCCAGCCCTCCATGCTGCTGCCACCTAATTGGAGCTGTAACTGTGTCTTCAAAAGGCCGTTCCATCTTTCTATCAGACCAGCTGCTTCAGGATGAAGGGGAGCATGGTAAGACCAGTGGATTCCTTGACCATAGGCCCACTGTTGCACTTCTCTGGCTGTGAAATGAGTTCCTTGGTCAGAAGCAATACTGTGTGGAATACCATGACGACGGATAAGGCATTCTGTAAGCCCATGGATGGTGGTTTTGGCAGAAGCATTACGTGCAGGAAAGGCAAATTCATAACCAGAATAAGTATCTACTCCAGTAAAAACAAAATATTGTCCTTTCCACCAAGTTGCTGGCTGGTCACCTGGAGGAATGGTGCCATATCTGGGGCTCAGTGTTGGTCTCTGCTGTTGGCAGATCTGGCATTCAGCAGCAGCTGTAGCCAGGTCAGCCTTGGTGAGTGGAAGCCCATGTTGTTGAGCCCAATCAAAACCTCCCTCTCGGCCACCATGGCCACTTTGTTCGTGTGCCCACTGAGCAATGACAGGGATGGCTGGGGAAAGAGGCTGACTGTCCACAGAATGGGTCATCTTATTCGCTTGATTATTGAACTCCTCCTTAGCTGAAGTCACCTTTTGGTGAGCATTTACATGGGACACAAATATCTTCACATCCTTTGCCCATTTGGAGAGATCTATCCGCATACTTCTTCCCCAGATGTCTTTCTCACCAATTTTCCAATCGTGATCTTTCCAAGTCCCTGACCATCCAGCCAATCCATTGGCTACAGCCCATGAGTCAGTGAACAATCATACATCTGGCCATTTCTTCTTCCAAACAAACTGTAATACCATGTGTACTGCCCGAAGTTCTGCCTACTGTGAAGATTTTCCTTCACCTGTATCTTTCAGGGTTGTCCCAGAAAGGGGTTGTAATGCTGCAGCTGTCCACTTCTGGGTGGTGCCTGCATAACGTGCAGAGCCATCAGTAAACCAGGTCCTAGTCTTCTCTTCTTCAGTCAGCCAATCATAGGGAACACCCCATGAGGCTATAGGCACATACTTGGCAGCAGATGACATTGTTACAGGAGTAGAAACCATAGGCATTTGAGCAGCTTCTTCATGTAACTTGCTTGTGCCTTCAGGACCTGCTGGGGCTCAATCAGGGATGTACCACTTTCCTTTGACAATAGACTGCTGCTGTGCATGTCCTTATGTAGATCTCCAGCAGCAGGTGTGGCCCAGATTAGAAGCATTCATACTACCACACCTGAACCTTGTGTCTTCCAGATGCACCATCTAGATCACAGGTGAGCTTTCTAATTCTGGATTGTAATTCACTCCAGATATAGTCAAGTTGACAATCAGGAATAGCCACTAAAGACAGTAGTATACTTCCTTACAGAAAAACTACAAACCATCTTCTGGTCACTCTTCACAACAGTACTGTCCTCTGACTGAATATCTTCATGGAAGAGGCTGAGGAAAGTCGAATCTCTAATGGACCGGTCCCTTCTCTTACAGGGTGAGGTTCAGGACTGAAGCAAGATGTGTGCTTTTGCCAACTCACTCAAGATGTTCCAAAGGTGTCCATCAACAAAGTAGTGTAGAAAAAAGCCGGAATCCTTTTTAAGAATTGAAATAATTAGGATTAATAATAATTAATAATCCCAAGTATTAAGAATCCTTTACAGAGCCAAAATTTGTTGATTAACCTGGGGCATGGACCCTTTGTATGTTTAGATGCAAATTGACTCTGTGTATCAGTGTGACCTGTGAGTGTGCAGAGAAGAAAGAAATGCTGGTGGCCATAGAGAAGCCATTTCACTTAACCCTTGCAGCCAACATTCTGAATGAAACAAGATCTTTAAATGGAGTTTCCCCATTGAATCTGGAGCTTGAATTAATTTGGGACCTGGCCCTTACTTGCCTAGTGACCCTGAATGGATGATGGACCACTGAGTGCTTTATTTTCACCTGATAAATAAATCTGAGCTTTGCAAAAACCCTAGCTACCTCACAGATGTGCCATGAAGAGAAATGAGGTAACACTTCTGAACTCACAGGAGAGCCAGAAGAGGCCAGAGAGAGTGTCAGACATGCCTGAGGGTGGTCTTCACCTTGTGATGGTAGTTTGACTTCTCTCTGTGTATGTCCACATTCTCTGTCTGTCTCTCTCCAAGTGCTCTCACTTGTTCTCTCCTTGTTCTCCCCCTCCCCCTCTCTCCCACCCTCCCCACCCATGCCTGCTCTCTCTCCTAACCCTGACCAACAAGGAAAAGCTTTGTCCTTACCTATCATTCAGTTCCTCTCAATTTACCCAAACTATTAGCCTCCTGCCTCCGTGGGACCCTGAGTGGAGGTTCCCTACTGGATCATGCCCTCCTTGATCACTTTAAACTCCTTCAACCTCAGCGTGTCTGCTGACATTGATCCAAAAATCCCCAACCTCACATCCAATTTCCTAGCTCCTGGGCCATGTAGAATTGTTCAAATAAAACACAGACTCATGAAAACTTGTCACACAGCAAAATTCACCTTAAACCTAAAAACAACCCTCCTGTGTTACTCTCTATTGTGCAGTTATGTCTTCAACAGTGGTCTGACCTCAAACTTGACTGAAAATAGACCTTTTAGGCCAATGGTCCACAAAGAGGACTCTGGAGGGAGACCTGTGGAGACAAGCATGGAATAGTTACATGGTCATCTCATAGCTTACTGGTACCAAACCAGAAAAACAGAAGAGAAAAACAGAAGACTGGGGGCCTCTTGGCAGAGCCTTACAATACAGACCTAATTCCCTGAGCTCTGTTTAAAAAAAGAAAACAACCCTAGAAGTGAACAAATGGGAGAAAACATGGACTTTAGTAAAAGAAAAATTAGTATAGCTCAGGTTGGCGTCCAGTTGCTTGGAGGATTTCACAATAAGGAAGCCAGCCTACTCTAAGCAAACTCAAAGCATTCCTTGGTGTCACAAGCTAAGACACACCCACCTCACACCAAGAAAACCAATACTTACCCAAGTCTGGCCATCATCTCTTGTCTCCAAGGTTCCCAGCCCAGGTGGGGTTCAACTTTCCCAAGTCATTGTCATCAGCCACACATCAACAGTTATCACACCAGGAAGCCTGAGTAGCAACTTGGCCCTCCACTGCCTGCCCCTCACAGGTGGAGCGGTGACTGGGGAGTCACTAATTCAGGCATTTGACACCACCCCCGAGTCCTTGGTATATGTTACATCCCTTAACTTCACTGGACTACCTTAAGCTTGGTCAGAAATGACAGAGTTAATCATCCCTGATATCCCAGCCCCTCTGAATCCTATGTCTGAACAGTGGCGGTAGCCAGGGGATTCCAAGTCACTGAGACACTTTTTGGGGCCTGTGCATTGTGCTGAGGGGTCTCTCCCTCCATGGCCGAGGGGTCCGTGGCATTTCTGAGATTTCTGGGAAGTCACACTGGCCTGGGAAGCTAAGTGGGGGGACAGAGGTCAGCTCAGTAATCCAAGCTTCCAAACCATATTTTTCTAAGTAGTACACTTCAGTCACCCAGTTATTGCTGGCCGCCATCTTCCACACTTGTCATCCTCATGGACTAATGCCTCTAGAACAAAAGCTTGCATCCCACACAAAGCTTGCCTCTGTCCTCATGAGTAATTCTTTGAGACATGCAGGTGGACAGAGTGCTTTGAAATCCTTAAATAAAGCTAATCTGGAAGGACTGGCATATTTCCTTCTCGTTAAGATCAGCATGAATTAAATTTCATTTGTCATAGAGAAACACGAAGCCGGGTGGCACAGGCCTGTGATCCCAGCTACTAGTGAGAGGAGTGCTTGGTCAAGTTCTCAAGTTAAGGGCCTGCCTAGGCTATAGAGTAAATTCAGGGACTGTTCCGTGTCTCCCTGGGCTGCAGAATGAGTTCAAAGCTTGTCTTAGAAACTTAATGAACTCCTGTGGCAAATAAAAAAGGTTCAGGGAGATAGCTGACTGGTGGGACTCTGTTCTCAAGTAGGAGGCTCTAGATTCAGAGGGGAGGGAAGAGGAAGGGGTAGAGGAGGGGAAGGGAGAGGAGGGAAGGGGAGAGGAAGGGAGGGGGAGAGGGGAAGCCTTACCAACAGCTGGAGTCAGGCCAATCAGAAAGAATCTCAGCCTACACTGAATTTTGAAGTGGATGTTCAACTCACCTTGGTGGGGTCATTTTTAAAAGTCATTCAGAGACTTCTCTCTTAGGATTATTTCTGACAGGAATGGGTTAATCATGTAACCTTCTCTGCTCTGATTCCAGCCTCTGGGTTGTCAGTGGGGAGATGGACTAGCTGCTGCTCTTTGGTGCTTCACTGTCTGTTGGACAGTGAGCTGGTTGCAGACACTGAGCCACGTTCCTTGTTGTCTCAAAGTTGTCACACGAATTGATAAATTTCAGAATGTTTTTCTTGCCCTCATTAGAATCTCAACATTGCCATGTAAATAAATGGATTTGGTGCCTTTTGTGGGTCCTCACTCCCTTCATTGGGAGCTATGTTTGTTCTTACATCTATTTATGTAGGGGGGATCTCTGTGGAGAGGTGTGGGGCTGTCTCAGAGGCATCTCCAGAGCCACAAGTCCTCCTGAGAGCACCAGCAAGGACAGAGGTGGGACATTCTGGATTCATTCCTTTGAACAATTTCCCACTGTGGTTTTTAAAAATGTTTTATTTATTGTATGTGTTTGTGTATGTGCCTGCACACAAGTCACTCTGTGTGTGTGAATATGTGTATGTTTGTGTATGTGTATGTTTGTGCATGTGTGTGTGTGTGTGCATGTATGTGCATGTGTGTGTGCATGCACACGCATGAGTATGTGTGTATATCAGAGAACAATTTGAAGAGTCGTTTTTCTCCTCTCTTGATGTGAATCCTTGGGATCCAAGTCAAGTCATCAGGCTTCATGGTCAGCACCCGTACCCCCTCACCAACCCAGCTGTGATTTATGTGAAGCAGATGTGGTCATATGCCGATGACAAGAGACCTTTGTCTTCAGTGACCATTCTTTCCATTGCTTCCATCTGTGACATAAAGAATGTTCTAGACACTACAAATCTCTGAAAGGGAACAAATTGGTGATTCAGAAGTAAAATTGCGCAGAGAGAACCGGCGTGGTTAGAAATGGATGCAGGAGCTTTGGCAGGGCTGACTCCAAAAGCAACACAAGTAGGACCACTAATTGATGGCTAGGGAGATGGCTAATGTAGGAACTCGTGCTTTTAGAGATGCATTTGCAGTCTGAACTAAGCACAGAACCCACATGGGGGCTGGGAAGGTAGCTTGGGGTTTAAGAGTGGGTGCTCTTCAACTCTGAAGGACCTAAAGTTGGGTTCCAGGACCCACATAAAATGTCAGGGGTGGCCGGGTGCATACACATATCCCCAGCATTCTGGTGCTGGAAACAAAGCTCACTGGGGCTTCCTGGCTGCCAGCCTAACTCTGAGTTCAGTTAGAGACACTGAAAGGCATAAGGCAGAGAACGGTAGAGCAGGACATTTAGCATCGTGCTCTGGCCTCTGTCCACGTGTACCCTGCACACACACACACACACACACACACACACACACATCTGTGAGCAGGCGCACATACAGAGAGATGGAGAGAGAGAGCATACATATAAATCTTTCATACATACAAATAAAAATTAAGGTCTACATGCTCATTGGACAGAGACATGGACAAGAGGAAGCAGGAGGAAGTTGAAAGAGGGACTTGAGAGTGGGTTTGTCCGAGCTATGTTGTACCAATTATTTTGATTTCTCTCTGACCAAATTCAGATCAAGAAATCAAATTTTACCCTTGTTTTATTATTCTGAGAGCCCGTGGGCTGCCTATTATACAGAAGCTTCATGGCTTCTATTGAACGTAGAAACCATCTGTTAGACTTGTTCCTGAGGGACCAAGCACCTTTGTAAAAGTATGACTTATCACCACTGATAAAGAAGCAAAATGTGGTGTAGCCACAAGATAAAACACTATTCTGCTATTAAAAAGAATAGAGCATTAATCTAAGAATAGATGGGCCTCAGACACAGTCTGCTGAGTGAAAGAAGCTAGTCACAAGCAACCACACACTGTATGATTCCATGTACACACCATACC
Organism: Rhynchomys soricoides; assembly: GCA_019843965.1. Classification (NCBI taxonomy): domain Eukaryota; kingdom Metazoa; phylum Chordata; class Mammalia; order Rodentia; family Muridae; genus Rhynchomys; species Rhynchomys soricoides. Next base: position 697,895 of record JADRCH010000107.1, on the reverse strand, counting down.
CAGAACAGCACATCTACAAAAGTAGAAACCAGAGTAGTGACCGCCTAGGGCTGGGGACAGGGATGACCACCAGTGTGTCTTCTGAGGTCACAGAAATGCTCTCAAGTTGGATTGGGTGGTAATTGTGCAATTATGCAAATTAGCTAAATGAACAGACTTGTAATCGAACAGGTGATTGTTCTATGCTGTGTAAATAGTGTGCCTATAAAGTTGTGTTTTTAACTGCTTAGAGATTTTGAGATATTTTTCCCAAGAAGACCATAGATATGATCAAAGTAGTCTTTTGAGAAGTTCAGGGAAAGATCTGAAATAATGGATGCTACTGTTCTGTTTTTAACTGAATATCAACAGTGTTTTCCATGTGAGCACATCAGAATAAGAAATCTAGGTCTTCAAGGACACTGAGGACTTTCCTGGTTAGTGGTGGAATGTGGTCAGGAGAGGAGAAAGAACGAGATCTCAGAGGTTAATGTGATGGGAACTCTCTAGTGGTTGGAAGGGCCCCGGTTACTCTAGCAACTGGCTAGGTAGACTCATGGTATTCAAGATGACCTCAAAACTTTTACGTCAGGCACCAAGGAATTGGATAGACATCTGGGATGCTTCCAGGGAAAAGTTGCATCACCTCTACATGTACAGCCCAGGTGACTCAGAAGGTAAACTGAGTCAAATATGGACACAGAACAACAATCTTTTCAGAAATCCTAAACAAAAGAGGAAGCCCAATTTATATTTAAAAACTTAGCAAAGAAAATAAAATATAAGTCCCTGAAGGAGATAGAGTGCAAAAGAAAGGGTGGAGAGAAACACACAAACATGGACACACACACTCATGCACACACACTTACACATACTCACATGCACACACATAGTCACACACATGCACACTTATATGCATGCACATGCACACACACTCACACACATGCACACTCACACATGCACACTCACACACACACATACACAGCTAATTATCTGACACTGAAACTACAGAGGAGAGCGGTACCTACATCTCCATCCTGCCAGACACTTTTGCTGGGTTCTTGCCCTTGGAGCACTTGATAAGGAACACATCATCACAAGTTAAATACAGCAGGGTTTCTGGAGTGTTCTCATGGAACAAAGATGTGTTCGTGGGCAGGCATGTAAGGTCACATAAGACTCCAGCCCTTCCTAGGTTGTTCTCAGCCTGGGCTCCTCTGCTGCTGCTGCTGAGATTGATGTCAATGATAACAGGTTTCTCGATAGCGTTTGCATATACACTTAGTTTTGATCAACCTTCCGTGTGTCTCCTCCTCCCTCCACCTCTCTGCTGCCACCCTGCTTCTATTCTTCCACATCCAGTGTGTCTTTCTATGTCCATATCACAAATGTCCTGTCACCCTCCCCAAACCCTCCCTTAAAGCCTTTCTATCTTCTCCCATCTATATGACACACGCATTAAACATGCCCATAAAGTTGGATACAGTGGAACATGCCTTTAATCCCACCCTTTAGAGGCAGATGACAAAAGAGCGCTATGACTTTGGGGCTAGCCTGGTCTACACACCGAGACCCAGGCAAGCCAAGATACTTAGACTTTATCTTAATACAAAACAAAAAGCAACAGTGAAAAACAAAACCAAAATGGTTGGGAGCCAGACTCTACATTCAATGTAGATTTAATACTATGTGTAGTATTTTTCTTTCTGAGACAAGTTCCTTCACTTAATATAATATCTTATAATTCCATCCATTTTCTTGAATATCTCTGGGTTCCATTTTTCTTTAGGGTTAAACAGAATTTTATCATATATCTATGCTGCCAGTAGTTGGGGTCTGGGCCAAGTGTTTGTAGGTTCTTGACCTCTTACTCCAAGAAATAAAAATTAAGGGCATCACAGA